>CM046894.1:15284643-15325749 GCA_025688845.1 Cucumis hystrix
CCATTTGTCTCAACTCAAATTGGTGCATAATGTGTGTAGAGACGTTTCTTGAAATTATATAATATTATTAAGGTATTTATTCTTGAGACTTGCAATAGCTTGGAAAAACTTGGTGAAAATAGTATACACCTCTCCCATTGGTGGAATATGAAACACATGCATGATGCATGGCTGAAATTATGAAATTTGCCAAAACCTAACCAAGCAGCTCTATTTATTGTCAGTCTCTCAGTCGTCTTTGTCTTGCTGGGTCCTTTCTATTAAAAGTTTTTGTCCATTCCTAATTATTCACCATTATATTTCTTTCTATTATTGCTTAGGGAGAAAATAACTAAATCTTTCCTTTCGTATCCATACATTATTTGGTGAATCTGCCGACTGTTTAAGGGTATAACATTCGACTTTTATATCTGCTTCAAGTTACCAAATTTGGAATTCACATCCAAACAGTTGTTATGAAACAATGACAATTTTAACTTCCAATCACTCCCAATGTCACGGTAAAGTTACAAATTACACCCTCAAACTTAGAACAGCAACAAAGTAAATTACAAAAACTAGATTATCTTTCTTGTACAGAGAAAAGAACTATACATATCCTAAATTATTGTGGTGACCACAAATATACACTCAAACTTTCAATTACAAAAATTGATGTCTCAAGTTTCTAGTTAAAATCTAACCCTAGAACTTAGGTTAGTTGAAGAAAATAGAGCCCAAATGATAAAAAAAAAATGGACTCTCAACCTTGTACAAGAAAATTATAGCAAATAACACAATTTAGAAAATAGACTACAAATACAGCACAAAGATAAAATATTTGAAAAAATGAAAAATATTGACTAGTCAACTAATAAAATTTGTTAAAATTAAATGTCAAGTATGTTATTTAATGACGATTATCGATCATTGATAGTTGCTATCGATCATTGATAGTTGCTATCGTTAGTATTAATAATAGCAACTTATAGCAACTATGAATTGCTATCACTATTTGTTGTTATTAATTATTGTAGTTCACAATTTAAGAAAATCGTTAAGAAGCACTTGAAAAGGTGGCAAATAAAAAATGTAATTATCACTAATTAGTAGCTACAAGTGATAATAAGTGATAGCACCTATCTGTGAATAGTTTTCAGTTCGCTAAATTCACACAGAAGTGTGTGAAATAATGAAAGCTATTGGTGTTAGTTTTTAATTTGAGAAACTTGAGAAGAAATGTCCATAATAGTGGTTGGCACATAGTTTTTTTTAGTCTTTACTAATTTTTGTATTATATATTATACATATTATTTATTTTTACTCAAATGTCATATAACCAGCGGTAGGTTTTTTATTGAAAAATTATAATGGATAGTAGGTAGTCACCTATATTTATTCTACATTTTTTTATATTCTTTTAAAAAATAATAATGATTAAAATTTTTATTCTTTTTATAATAATCATTTTTTTAAAAAATTTCTTTCACGAGCATATTTATTATTTAAAAAAACAAATAAATTTATCTTTTTAAAGAAATCTTTTAATATCATTTCTATTCATTTTAAAAATTTTCCTTTAATTAATATTTCATTTAAATTTTATTTAATGAATATCTCTCAAATATATTATAGTTTTATATTAATTTAATTAAACTAAATTTAATTAAATAAAATAAAACTGAACTATTAATTAATTCTATAATTAATTAGCAGCTGAATTAAATATCTTAAATTTAACTTAAATTAAATTTGAATCATATTCAAATATAAGTTTCTATCATAACCAATAATTTTAATATGAATCCAATTCACATTAAATCAATATTTGAATGTTTGAAATCATTCAAATATTTCATTCAAATATTTTATCTTTCATAAATTAATTTTGAATCATATCCAAAATTAAATTTATATAATAAAGTTTGATAAACTTTATATTTTAATGTATCACTATACATTATACTAATTCTCAAAGTAAATTTGAACATTTCAAATTACAACCAATATAAATGAATCTCATTACCCTTTACGAGCTAGGAATGAGACTTCATGGACCTACAGATTAGAAGCTACAACGATATAAGATTAATTGGCTAAACTCATTAACCACATTAATTAATATTCGTTAACTGTGTGTACACTCCACTAAAGACTCACAGTTGAATTCTTCTCACCGTACATATATTTTTGTGTCCACGAATATAGACCAATAAGAATAAGTTAGTCCTTCATGAATGTTCGTAACACCAGCTAGGTTAATTTATCGTTGTACTCCTGGGTTACCTCTTAATTCTTAAATACGAGTTCTCCTCTAATAAACAACCTGTTATGGTCTTATCAATAAACAAAAACCCCTCTCGTGCCATAGAGACTGTAAAGGCCCTTTGTTCAAGTCCTGGAGATACCATTTAAAGGAACACTCATGTACTTGTCCAAAAGTTGGGAAGGAGTGAATTTAATTTTGTGTAATTATGTTCTCAGCTCCTCACTTAGTCTTGTTCCCAAAATGATAAGCTTATTGAATAGACGATCTGGCCACTCTTACCCGTACAAATCAAAGGACAATCCCTCGCCAACAGGAGTTCATAATACACTCAAGATTAAGACTAAGCTACTCCATGTCATCCTAATGAAACAGAAACCTAACTAGTGAACAGAGTTACATCTAGTGGTTACTATTTCGCAGTCCGATTTTATGCAAACTCATTGCATATGATACCCTCACTCGCATGTTAACTACACGAACACACATTGGATCATTACATTTGTATCAAATACAAAGTGAGACGTATCTATAGTGTTACTAAGATAAGATACTCAGTCTTATCCCTATACGCCGTGGAAACAATAATCTTTACAATTACTATATCTATATATATATAACTTTGTATCAAATCGAAATTGGATCGAGTTGTGTGTAAGCTAATGATGGAAAGCATTCACGAATAATAATAATAAAAATAAACTTAGTCATATATATATTGTGGTTGTCTCCTAACAATATTGGACGTAATAAATTCGAAAATTTGCAAATTCCAACGAGATATAAATTCGAGAATATCCTATAAACTGTCGGCGGGTTCACCAAAATAATAACAATAAGAAAAAAAAATAGGAACTGGGCAGTGCATAGAAAGAATTAATAAAGAGGACCCAAGACAACCCAAGAGATAGGGGCCACAAGTTTCAGCCACTGCCTTTCGGATTTTATCCACCATAATGAGACTGTTCTGTGCAGTTTTCACCAAGTCTTTTGAAAATATAGAAATTAAAAGATATGAACAAAGATTCGAATATAAATTACCCTTTGGTTGAGAAATGATAGACCACCCAATCAATGGCATGTTCTATTCTTGACCGACCATAATAGTTTATTAGAAATAAAAATCTAGACTATTTGCAACTGTCCTAAACATTATTTAATTCAATTGAGCGGCTAGATCAGGCATGTGAAAAAGGTAGTACAAGTAGATTATAGTTCTGCAAGTTGAAAAATATGATGGCCGGTAAAGTGATGATGGACAGATAGACCGATATTTTGATATATTTACAATTGTTTTGATAATACCAACAATCTGTCTAAAAAAATCTATAGTAAATCCTCACTAAAAAAATTCCCGCACCACACATAAGAAGAACCGTGCTCACCCCCCATTAAGTGCGCAAAGGCCATACTGTCCGCCTCATAATAATTCGTGTCCAAATAGCTCTTACTTGTGTTTAATATGAACGTGTCATATTTCTCAAATATACGGCGGGTCAGTTTGGATGGATTTAGATCGTTTTCGAAACCTTTTAATTAATTAAACTGATCACCGACCTTATTTTTAATAAAACTGACCATCGAATATTAGTTAGATCGATTTCGATCGTTCCGATAGGTTTTTCACTCCTATGTGTGTGTCAACATGTTACAAATCTAAAATGTTCCCTCCTCTTAAGTCCACCAATATTAATTAATTGTGTGCCCAATTAACCAATGTTTTAGGCATGTATTTATTGTCGTAACAAGTGTGCACAACGAACCAATGTCTAAGTCATGCATTTATTGTGGCAGAAAGTGTGATATGTGTGACAGTGAAACAATATAATCTTCAAGATTATTCAATAAATTTCCTAGAAAATAATTTGAGGTTATTGGATTTTCCCACAACGATAATTTATATGGTCACTAGACGTATCAATTTGGAGTAGTTGGACTCAAATTGTATTGCTTTAAAAAGGTGGGGACCATGGTTGCCAATCCATGTAGAAAAGGGAACAAAGTTTGTAACTCTTATACAGTGTACTCATACACTATTTGGCCACCATCTTTCACAATATAACACATGCCAAAAAAAACTGTGTATGTGTGTTCTAAAACACGAGATAGAAGAAAAGAGTGTTCAATAGTTTCATACACACTCATACAGCACCTATATTCATTTCCCAGAACCAAAGGCTATGCATTCCAAAAAGGACAAGTACATGAGAGTTTGGATAGGGATCAGCTAGAGAAGGGCTGGAAAGGAGAATAATACAAAAAAGACTAGAGTTAGTAGACCAAAGGGAAGCATTGTGACAATCTCTTCCCATAATTTCATGAAAGAGTTTTTTCAAATTGTGAAAGACTGTTGTTGCACTCCATCGTCCACAAATGCCATAAAGTGGCTTCGAGTAAATTACTCCAAAAGATATATGACAGGCACATGTGTTATGGCCCATGGTATTTGTAATTGTTTATGAATTTCAACGTAGAAGTCTATCTCTGTTATTCCTTTTTTTAGGTACCTGTATATAAAGGTGTATAACAAAAATAACAGAATACTCCTATACAAAAAAAAAAAAAAAAAAAAAAAAAAAAAAAAAAAAAAAAAAAAAAACCAAAAAAGTCCAAAAATGTTGTATTCTACTCATTTCAAGTTTTCTTCCCGAGAGTGATCCTTTTCGTGGATGTAGACATCATTTTGGTCTAACAACGTGTATCTTATGTTCACTTTCTTCTTCTCCTTCATCTTTGATATATGCATCTACTCTACTCATAAAAACCAGAAATCACTGTTACAAGAACAAAGGCTTGCAGAAAAAGAAAGAAAGAGACAAATTGTAAAGTAACATCCAAAATGATATTTCATATTTCCTTTTCTTTGATTTTTCCTTTTTCATTCTCGTGAAGTGCAGGTGAAAGAGAAAGAAATTTAGCAATTAGATTCAAAATAATTAAGTATATAGCAACATTTTAAAAAATATGCAAATATAGCAAAAATTATCAAATTATATCAATGATAGAAGTCTATCACCGATAGACCATGTTGTAAATATTAGTCTATCACTGATAGACCATACAAATCTATCAGCGATAGTTTTGCTATATTTGCAATTTTTTTTAAATGTTGCTATATCCTTAATTATTATTCATCAAATAACCATCCATTACAATTGAGTATAAAGTAATATTCTAAAAAAATTGTAAATATAGCCAAGTCTATTACTGATAGACTCTTATGGTTTATCTATGGCTGATAGACTCTTATGGTTTATGATTTATTAGTGATAGATTAATATTTTACAATATAGACTATCAATGATAGAATTTGACAGATTTTGCTTGTAACTATCCCTAATAAGTTTCGTAGTCTATAAGAAAGAATAGAGAGGTAGAAGGTCGGCACACACTCATCATTGTAGCAATACACAGATCAAACACGAGAACGAGAAGAACATTTGAAATTTAGTAGCAAAATCAATATTCTCTTCTTTAATTTTCTAGCTTCATAATATTCCCCATTACGGCCCAACTCATGTATCTTCAATCCTTTCTTGCTTCTCCCTGTCCAAAAATATTCATTTCTCAAAAAAAAATCCACACAAAGTTCACAATAACAACGTATGGCTTCAATTGAATGACCCTCTTGAAAAATCTTGTGCCAAAAAAGGGTGCATTCATGCCTTGAGTTCTTCTTCATCATCCAATAAGAGCATCATCTCCAATTTGAAAATTGTATATTATATTATTATTTTGGTCCATTGATCTTGCCTCCTTTCATTTATTTATTCATTATTTTTTATGATGAGTCTTATAAATGATGATGTGTATAGGAGTTTGGGGTTGAAACTCCAGCGAGAAAAGTGGCGATTTTAAAGGACATACTAACAGAAGCAAGAGATGATCTGTGTTGGGAATGTTTGGAAATAATTGATGCAGCCCAACGGCTTGGCATTGACAACCAGTTCGAAGAAGAGATTGAAGATGTTCTTAAGAGGCAATATGATTTGATAAATGCATATCATTTTGATGGAGACATGGATCTTCACAAAGCTGCCCTCCTTTTTCGACTTTTGAGACAACAATGATATCTTATATCTCAAGGTTCATATTCCACCCTCTTTATAAATTTCGTTTCTTACATCCATACATACAAATGTATATGTATGTATACTTTTATTATTTTACTCGTAAAAAAAAATTAAATCCCCAAACTTATAATTTTATATCAATTTATAGTTTTTTATACTGCAAACTATTTTGAATGAATAAATTTAAACAAATGTTCAATAGTCCACATATAACATAATAGTTATTTGAAATTTCAACAGACGTGTTTAAAGTTTTCTTGAATGAGAAGGGAAAGTTCAAGGAGAAGCTAAAAGAAGATTTGAATGGGATGACAAGTTTATATGAAGCTTCACAGCTATGCATTCATGGAGATGACATTCTTGAAGAAGCTGAGGATTTCAGTAGCCATTGCCTAAACACTTGGGCTAAAAAAATTAATAATCAGTCCTCTGCCACTTTTGTGATGAACTCCTTAGCTCATCCTCATCATAGAAGCGTCGCCCAGTTTATGGTGCCTAACCTTTTCGGTGATAAGCCATGGACAAACAAATGGCTTAACCTTTTGGAAGATGTCGGAAAAACTAATTTTATTACAACTCAAACCTTAAGCCAACACGAAATTTCCCTATTTCTAAAGTGTTCATTTTTTTTCTGTCATTATCGTTAAGATAAAATCGAGTTGTTTCCAAAACTTCAAGGACTAGAAGTATAATTTTCCTTAAATTATAAATTTCATATATCAGTTATTAGAATGTAGCAAATTTATGGATAATAATCAAGTGTATAGCAATATTTTTTAAAAATTGTAAATATAACCAAATCTATCGAAGACTATCAGCTATAAACTTTTACATTGATAGACTTTAGTACTTTTTGCTATATTTATAATTTTCAAAATGTTAATATATATGCTACTATTTTGAATCTAATTGTTGTATTTGCAATTGTTCTTTCATGTATTGGTGTTTGTTAGATGGTGGAAAGAAACGGGTTTGGCTAAAGAGTTGACTTTCTCCCGAAATCAACCGATCCAACGGTACCTTGGCTCGGTGCTTTGTCTCCCAGATCCTTGTTATTCAGAACAAAGACTCGAACTAGCAAAATCCATGTCTCTTATTTATGTTATTGATGATATTTTTGATGTACATGGGACTCTCGATCAACTCACACTCTTCACACAAGCTGTAATTAGGTTTGTGATTAAGCTGGATCAATCGCGCACTTTATTACATTATTATACATGCATTACACTTCAATTTATTACTATATATGTTATTGGTACGATATAAAAAATTGTCGTGCACATGCAGATGGGATTTGGGTGCTGTTGAAAGTTTACCAAATAGCATGCAACTTTGTTACAAATGTCTAACTTGAAGTTACCAACGAATTAAGCTTGAAGGTCTATAAGAAACATGGTTGGAATCCCATTGGTTCCTTGAGAAAAACGGTATTTTTTGTTAGATCAAATTTAGCATTTTGGAAACCAAATGGATTAACAAATGCTATATGAAATGGGAGTACTTACAGAAACATTAACAAAAATGACATACAATATAGCCCTTAATTTTGTCTTTATTATATTGGATTAAGTGTCTTAGAAAACCCACTATTGGTACAATTGTTTTTCCTTCAAACGGTTGTTACCTGTGTTTCTTTTTTCTTCTATATTTTTATACATATTGTATGAAGAGCTAAAAATTTTTTTTGGTTTGTTTCATGTGTCTTTAAGATAAGAAAAAAAACTTTCTTATATTTGGTATTTTAAGGTAAAAGTTAAAAGATATAGTTTCTTTTGGAAAAATACATTTTATATATAACTATAAGGGCCTTAGGTCTATTTTCAATATATATAGCTAGAGTTAGTAGGTTTACTAGGACATCTCAACAAGTTTAACACATTTGAAACACCTTCATCATCTCTATCTCAAAATATTATGCAAAGAAGAAGAAAGTAGAATTACATAAGGGTTCTGCCCATATTGCTATCAGAATTACAGCAAAACAGTAGAATCACAGCAGAGAATCCATCAATATCAGTCTCCATGCTTTTTGTAATCAATATTGATGGGTCTCTGCTGTAGCTGGGCGCTTAAACCTAGTCCTTGACTGTTTGAATTATCGTCTGTGCTTAATGAACATCTTTTGTTACTAAGAAAATGTCTACCTAGAAGAAATGTTCGAGTGTGGTCTTATCATCCCATCATATCCTTTTAAAATAAAAACATAAGGGTCTGGTTTCTATTCATACGAAGGTTTCAAAATATCAATACTTTTAGTTTGGATTATTTCAAAAAGAAATTAAGGAAAAAGTGAAATTATTTTAAATGGAAAATGCTAAAAGTATTTTCAAACATACTGTCAAAATGACAACATGAAAACTTTTTTGCCTTTTTTATTTTTTTTTTTAATTTTGATGGTTTATCTCAAAAGACAAAAGACAAAAAAAAAACAAAAAAACAAAAAAACAAAAAAAAAAAGAAAAAAAACAGACGAACAGAAAAATGTTGTAATAAGGATAATTTTTTTGACTAAGTTACCCCATTTTACAAAGGAAATGAAGTTGTATGGAGAATTTAATTGAATAAGAAGTTTTGAACAATGCATGCAGTGGGTAAAATTATGGAAAGCATTTTTAGTGGAAGCAGAATGGTTGAGTTGTGGGCATTCACCAAGTGCTGAAGAATATCTGAGAAATGGAGTTGTGAGTAGTGGAGTCAATGCTATTTTGGTACATACTTTCTTTCTGTTAGGGTAACAAGTAAACAACAAAACCGTGGAGCTTCTAGACAATGATTCAGATATTGTTTTGTCAAGCGGAATGATACTTCGACTTTGGGATGACATGGGAAATGCTAAGGTGAAGTTTACACAATAACCCTCCCTTTAGTTTTGCTTTCATATTTAACCTTTTAGTGTTAAATTTTAATTTTTGTTTAGTAATAAATTTTAGTTTTTGTTTAGTAAGAAAATGTGTTTGATAACATCAAAAGATTTTTTCTTTTTTGTTTAGTAAGAAAATTTTAGTTTTTGTTTAGTAAGAAAAATGTGTTTTATTTTGTTATATTTGAAAATATTCTTAAAATAAATTAAAAAAAATATATTTATCATAGATATTTAGTTAAATATATTCTCAAACAGAAAATACTTGAAGGCGTTTTAAGAAATAATAAAATATAAAAAGTAGTAAAATTAATCAAAATCTCTAGAGTTCATTTAAGTTTTTTTTTTTTTTTTTTTTTTTTTTTTTTTTTTTTTTTTTTTTTTTTGCTATATCTGTAAATAGTTTCATTTTTTTTATTCATAACAATCCCCAAATACTTTCATTAGAGTAATTTAGATAGTTCTAAAATTACTTTTCAAACTAAATATAATATTCCAAAATATCTTTTAAGAGTTTGGAATCAAACATAAATATGATTATATATATCAAATTCACAAAATCAATGTTATATAAATCTCTTTTTTTAAGATCACTACTTCAACCATGACCGTCAAACATACACTTAAGTTCATTTAAATTCTTGTATAGGATGAGAAACAAATGGGGCGCGACGGATCCTATTCTGAATACTACATGAAAGAGCATCCAGGCATTTCCTATGAAGCAACACAGCAACATATTAAGAAGAATATTTCTGAAGCATGGAAGACTCTGAATACAGAACATCTCTTTTCTAATATCTTCCCCACCAGTTTCACTCAGGCTTCTCTCAATATTGCTAGAGCTGTTCCTTTGGCATATAATTATGGTAGAAACCAATCTATCATGACAGTCGAGAAGCTTATGGAACAATATTGCTAATATTTCATAATGTGGGATATAAATAATGTGGATTGGATGATTCATTATTATATTATTTTGTACGTTATGATGGGAAGTAAAGCGAAAAGTTCTTTCCCTAATAGTACTTTATAATGACATGGCTGCTTTCAGTATACTTTTAGAGTCAAAGCATAGAGTTCGATTATAGGTGGTTGATATATTGTATCCTATTGATAAATGTTTTGATAATAATCTCTTTTGTTGATATGCCTTGAATTTGTTATTTGATACTTTCTCGTAGAATTCATATTTGACATGCATATTTAACTTTTATGATTTATTTATGATTATGATTCTTTAAGGTTTAGAGAAGTACAGTATATAATCTATCTCTCTAACCTTAGATGCATTACTATTCAATATTTTGTAATGCTCTAAAAAAATTGTTTTTTCTATGTCTCGTGGATGGAGCTAGTATACTGTCTGTTAACCATGTAAATATGTGTCTCGACTCTTTCCAATTTGATATTTTTTCTATATTCTTTGTTTGTTGAATATTTTGTATGAACACCAAATATAAATTTAATCAATCAAATTCAGACAATGTATATATATTATTGAACATTCCTATATATGGATCGTAAGGTTTAAATAGTAAATAATTTGTAACTCAGTAAGTTTAAGATAATAGATAAACCAATCTAAACTTCGTAGCAATAAGAAATATAATCAATCAAGTTAAGGGAAGAAAGATAGATACGTGGTTTATAGTAGTTCCCAAAGTTGGTTTAATTAATAAAACGTTGGGTCTATCATATTCTGGGTTTTTGTACCTAATATATAAAAGTACATTACGTAAATTTACTAATAATAGTACAAATATATATCTTCTAAAAATGTAAAAATTTCTTGTGTACGGATTATTACTCTCGAGCAACCTGAAAAGATGACCAAAAAAGAAAAAAGAAAAAAAGAGATTAACCACTAACTTCTAAAATAAAACAGAACATGACATAAGAAGGTAGAAGGAAGGAATACATACCAATTCTGTTTGCCTAGACGTCCACCCGTATAATACAAGAAAAGTAAGACAACATTAAACATATAAGGTCTAAAGAAAAGGTCCAGCCTCAAACGTTTGAAATTCGTTCATTTCATTGAAACTTGAATTTTGTTTGTTTAGAGTGTAGTATATAACAGAAATATTAAACAAAGAGTACAGAAAGATAAACAGTAAATTAAGTAAAACTGAAAGGGAAGGTGATAAGTAAATATCTCAGTGCAAAACAATTGGTAAAGAAACATACCAAGGAATGATCAACTTCACATAACCATGCCTATTAACAAAAGTTTTTTACAAAAAGATAAGATACTCTCTACAAATAAAAGATAACATAGGGTCACAAACACGGGTGGATTTAGTATAGGTTCAGGAGTTCTCTCCATCATCTTTATATAATATGTATAAAGAAAACTAATTAATATTTAATATTTGTTGATAACTTAATGGTTACTGTGCTTATTAGCCCACATCCAACCTGAGTTCAAGTCTTATCTATGTTAACAGAACATTAAATCCTTGAACAAAATTATATTTGAACTCATCATCGGTATCAATGAAGAACAACAATAGAAATCACAAATCAGAAAAAACATTACGACATGGAGCGTAATGGAGTTGAAAAAGGAAACAGTGACTGGTATAATTAGGGTTATTTTTAATTTGTATTTAAAAACACTCTCATTGCATTTTTTAGTTTTTAGAAAAATATTATTGATCTAATTGATAATTAGTGTTAGTAGAGCATTGGTTATTTGAGATAATCGATGAAGTTGTTAGTTGACAAAAGTTGATCGTTAGAGCTGGCTATTAGAGGTGATTGTTGTTAGAGTTGGTTATTGAATATCGTTGTTGGAGTTGGTAGTCAGAGGATGGTCGTCGAAAGTAACAGTTAGAGTAGTTGATGGCAATGGGTTATTCCTAGAGTTAGTGGTCAAAGTTTGTTGACAATAACCATAGTGAAAGTGAGGTAGCCAAATATATTTTGGTAATTTGAAATATTATACAAATTAAAGAAAGATTGACCATCTAAATAATTGAATTGAAGTGTCAAGATAAATTCATTTTTTCTCAAATTTTTTTAATGTCGGTTAAATTCTCTTTGTTTTTTTTTCAAAGATAAACCTTGAAAAGCAATTACTTCCACACCAAACATGTGAACGGATTGCAATCACTTTAAAATTGAAACTAATTTTCCATCATCCTTGTTATGCCTCCAAAGAAACCAGCTACTCATAAAAAACATAACCAGCAAACATTTCTTTTATTTATCAAAATATTGAAAGAGGATGTAACTTTCTTATCTATATAAATTTCAAAGTGATCTAACGAAAGTTGGAATTTTCTTCTTCGTGTATGGAATGCGACCAATACCATACCTTTACTAGCTTATGCAATATAATTTGTTCAAATATAATTTATGTACTTCATAAATGATTATTGTCTGTACCTAATTCATAACCTTATCGGAAAGGATAACTAAAAAATATAAACTTTCATGTCACATGCACATATGCATCATGAATGATCACACACCTTGAGTCTTCATCTTAACTTTTTTTTTATTGGACAAATTGTAAAAATTACTCTAAAGTTTTTTGTACCTTTAAATTGAATTGAAAAAGTTGAAGCTTACAACTTATAACAATTGATCAAATTAATAGACCCTCAACCTCACAAAATTACCTATGTTGAGAAAATGGTTTTTGTCGTTAGGATGTTCAATTTCTACAATTGTTATAAGTTTGAGGGTTTAATTTTAAACTTGTATTAGAATTAAACCTGATCCATCGTATACTTGTATTAGAAGTTGTCCATCTAGTGGAAATGTTTGGTTGGTTACACTCTTTGATCCATCGTACCCCTTTAAATATTATTCACTTAGTTTGAATGCTCATGACACTGTCAACAAACTTAAGTGTGATTTTTGCAATTTGACTTTTTCAATCCAATCAATTTAACATTTGAAAAATAGTTCTTTTATAAATATAGTAAAATGAACCAAAATATTTTTAAAAATAGAAATTTTTTAATTTCTATCAACAATAGGTTGCAATAGACAACTATTTTGTGTCACACTATACCCAAATAATAGTGATTTATCACAATTTATCACAGATAGGACTATGATATTTTGTTTTATTTTTTAATATTTTTAACAGTTTTATCATTTAAAACAAATATTTTTTTTATAAACTTTGAAGTTTAATTTTGTACATATATGGAAGAAAGAATCAATGGAGAAGAAAAATGTTTTCCACAATCAGTTTGGTACAACGTTACAATCATTTGGCCCTCTATAAAGTATAACCATTTACTCTCAACTTGTCATTTGGATGGCTCTGACTTTTATCTTTTCATTTTAGGTTATCTTGATCCTTGGCTTCATATCATCCACAGGCTGACGTTTTTTCTCTTGTGTGTACACTCAAAACTAACGTATTTGGCTTTCTTTAAGTTTAATGGTTGTGACTAATTTAGCTTTTTGTCATTAGCTTTTTGTTTAACAAAATATAACTGGATTGAGAGATAGAGTAGGGCATCCAAATATGTCAAATAACTCCGACCACAAAAATAAATATTCATTAATAATTAAAGATAAGCCTTTCGAGTTAAGATAAATTTAATGATACATCATAATATTTTTCTTCTATCACTATTTAAATATATTTGCATCAGAGTAAGGTTCACGAAATAATTTTGCGTTCACACTCTTGCGATGTCATTTACACTCTAACTCAATATTGATTTTTAGCCATTGAATCTTCTATGTACTTTTAAGTTCAAGGATGAGAGAGAGTCTTAGACTATATAAAATTAAATTTACTTAATTTAACATCAGTTTTAGTGGTTGTTTTTTAAGTGATGACATGACTTGTTGATAGCTTCATGATTAATAATTTGATACGAAATGACTTGATAAGATATGTACATTAATAACGAAATGAAATAACTTTAGAAGATACGAAATGACTTGAGAATATATGCCTTCAAATGGTAACAATTTCAACATTCCAGTACTCAATCTCATTAACATAAAGTAAAATAGTAAAATAGAAATTTAAGATTCGTTTGAATTTGATTTAAGAAAAAAAAATGTTTTAAAAAAATTTATTTTTATTTAAACTCATTTTTTGAAAATTATTTAAAATATACTTAACTTTCAAAGATTTTATTTTTTAAAAAGTAATTTACAAAATGTAATCTAAACATATTAATATCTATTAATTTAAGCATTTGTGGTAACTTTTAGAATAATTGAAGAAAACAGTTGCGTTTTTAATAAAGTTATAGTTGTGATATGAAGTAAATCGGTGTTCAGTAAATTTCACATTATATTAAACCTATAAAAAGTCAATTAATTGTCTACAATGATATATGTTCTCAATAAGTTTTATGGGTTTGATCAAGACTGCTAAATGTTAACCACCACCTTAAAGATGTTGATGTCAACCAATATATTGAAAAATCAAATATTGATAAGTGGTTGACGATAATTGAATATAAATAAAATTAATTATAAACAAAAATTATTAATATATATGAACATTATATACTTAAAAGAAATAAAAAATAAAGAAAAACTTAATATATATGAACACTATTACAAGAAATTTCGCTTATAGTGGCACACCCAAAACATCGCTAAAAGGGCACCCAAAACGTCACAAAAACCCTTTTAGCGACGCACAATTACGCGCCGCAAAAAATATACTTTTAGTGACATTTATGAGTTATTAAAAGTTTACTTTTAGTAACATATGTTACGTCACTATTTATTTTTTTAGTGACGTATTATGCGCATCACTGAAGGTGACGTTTTAGTGACAAATAATGTTGTTGCTAAAGGTTAATGTGGGACTATTAGAAATATCTTTTACGACGTATTGAAGTGTGCTACTAAAAATTCCTACATTTTTTTTAAATCAATGCTTTTGCGACGTTATTGAAAACGCCAGTAAAAGCATTTTCTTATATAAAAAAAAAACAATATCCAATTTATTGTATACCTGTTATAAAATGTCAAATACAATAATTTTAAGAATTATCACAGGACAACATAGAATAACACCAACTTTATCCCAATAAATATATGTCAAGAAACTTCAATAATTTTATAGATAGTTCAAACATTGTCAACCTAAGTTATAAGTATGAAGTTACATAAAAAAAAATAGATGTCCAAAGTTAGTTCCAACTTCCAAAGTTATAACCATGTAGTTACATCAAGAAGTTTCTGTTGGGATTGATGCCCTAAATCTTGTGGTCTTGTAGTTTGTAATTGTATATATTATACAAACATTTTATTTATCTAATAAAATAAAGTGTGTTATTTTATTTGACATTTAGTTGCATTAACCCACAAAACCCATAAACTAACATCCAAGGTTATCTTATGTAACCTAAACATGTATGTGGAGACATACAAGTGGATCATGTTTAAATGATAACCTAAATGGTCTGTAGTAGATGGATAAGGCTGGATACCTTATCCTGATGACACTACAAATACAGCCTGCTTTGTAGTTGTTACAATTGTTCTAAAGTGCTACAAATGATTTGATCCTAATCATTCATGTTGAGATATTAGAACAGGGGTATTCTATACAAAAAGTTTGTATAAGATTGGACCTAGAAATGAATAGTCTCTCTTATTAACACCGTTACTAGTTGAGACTACATTTCACCAAGATGACCATAGGTGACTTGACCTGAATCCTGAGTGAGTTGTGAACTCCTGCCTATGAAGGCAGTCCTTTGATTTGCATGGGTGAGAGTGACCTATATCGTCGACTCAATAGACCTACCATTTTGGGGATTCGTTTGATTAGGGAGCTGGGAACACAATTACACAAGAAGGAATTCGCTCCTTCTCTATAGATAGAGTAAGTAGAGAAATTGCTCTCTTAAGGGCTGATTCCAGGGCTTGAACAATGTGGCGCCACACCCTCTTTTGGGCCGAGAGGAGTTTAGTTATAATGGGACTATAACTATTGTTCATTAGAGGGATTGGTGGTACTTAAGGAGTTAGATGTAACTACAGGGGCAAAATGGTAATTTTTGGCCTAGCTGTACTTATGAGCAATTTGTGAAGGGTCATTGCACTGTTGATTGGTTATATCTAATGGACACAAAAATATATCTACAGTAAGAAGAGTGCAACTATTGGTCTTTAGTGGAATGACTGATAGTTAATGAACAGTTATTAATTTAATTAAAGAGTTTAATTAATTAATCTCACATCATTGGAGCTTTAATCTGTAGGTCCATAAGGTCCCCTTGTTAGATCAATAAAGATAAATGAGAATCAAATTTATTTTGGTTTAATTTGAATCGTTCAAATTGATTAAAGAGAATAAATTGTATATGATACAATTAATATAATGTATTTGATATATTATAATATAAAGTTTTTATGAGAGAAGTTAATATTTGGATATGATTCAAATAATAATAATATGAATAAGATTCATAAATAAACTATAGATTAAAAATTAATTTAGATTCGATTCATATTAGAACTATAGATCACATGAGAAGATCTAAACCATTGGTTATATTATATATGATATAATATAAAATTAATATTATATAAGATATAATATAAAATTAATATTATATAAAATATAATATAATTTGAATTTATATTATATTTATATTAATATTAATTTAAATAAAAGAATAACTCCCAAGATAGTTATTCTACGTAATGGGAGAGGGAGGAAGTTATTTTGATAACTTCCCCTCCATCTCTCTTCATATCTTTTGGTTAAGATATAGAAGGAGGGATGCAATCTTTTCTGTGTGAGTTTTTTTTTTACGATCTATTGCTTCCAAGAAGAAAAATTTCTCTGCAAATATTTTTCCTTTTAAACCAAACAAAAACACAGAAGCCCCACAAACTCTCTGTTGTTTTTTCTATCTTGAGGATAACGAGGAAGAGTTAGTAGTGTTCTCCTCGTGGTGTTCTTTGGGAGATTAAAGAATTCTTAGGAGGTTCTACAAATTTTAGTTTTCTTTTCTTCTTTTCCACCATAGAAGCATGTGTAGGTGTTTTCTCTGTGTTTCAAATTGAATTTCTTTTGCACAGCGTTCACATGCTTCCGCTATGGAAATTCCATTCCTTCAATGTCTACTAAACCCCAAGCTAATGAGATTGCAAATGACTTCCTAGATGTTGACAGTGCTTTTTTACTGTTCTCGGAATATCCAACCGACTATTTCTTTCCTTCCAAATAGTCCATAGAAGAGCCACAGCCGCATTGAATCTGATGATATTTTCCTTTGCTTGTTTGCTTGAGGGAACATAAAGACGTACCAAGAGATTTTACACTATCTCTGTTAAAATTTCCACCTGTTTGCAACGGCATCTTCTCCCACAATGTTTTGGTGATTCTGCAATCTAGGAATAGGTGTCGTTTCATGTCTTCATTGTTCTCTTCGCAACGAAATCACATATTTGGATTCAAGCGTGCATCTGCCATCATTTTTTGAACTACATCCAATGTATTGATGCCTTCATGGATAATTGTCCAAATGAAGAATTCGCATTTCATAGGGATAGCTGACTTCTATAAGTTTTTATAGTTCTGATGCTCAGTATTTTGCACTTCACTAAGGGAGTCACTACATATTGCCTGTTTGACTGTGGCTATCGTAAATTTATTATCTCCACTTAGTTTCCAAAGAGGTCTACTGATACCTTTGTTTGGACATGATATTGGAAACTCCCTTTTGATTTGGTTCCATGTGTATTCTTTTCTCTTTCATTGAGAGGTCTTCTTGGGGAAATGTCGTTCCATTCGCGAATGTCATTATCCCAAGTCTCCTTGATGGTTGCATTTTGAGTTTGTGATAAAGCATATAGTCGGGTGCATTCTTGATAGAGGGCTCCTTTCATTCCAGTTCCCATGCCAGAAATAGATATTTTCACCATTATTTATCTCCCATTTGTAATTCCTTTCAAACCAATCTAGACCTTTGATTATGGAACAGTACCATGGAGATTTTATGTTGCCGTACTTCCCTTTCGTTGGTATGTCTCCAATAAAAGAACCGTTATATTTTGCTGAGATTACTTTCCTCCAAAGAGCATTTTGTTCAAATTGATAGCGCCACAACCATTTGCAAAGGAGAGAGCAAAGTTTGTGTCCTTTAGTCTCATGATACCCAGGCCTCCTTTATTCTTTGGTGCTGTCTAACGACCACCGGACAAGATCACGTTAAGTGTGTTTTGATTCATTAGTCAATAATTCTTACATAAAATTTCAATATATATGAAAGCAATAATATTCTGTAGGAGAAACTAACTAATAAAATCATAATTCAAAATGTAAGAATGTAATTGAATTTCCTTCTTCCATGACTTTATTAGATTTATGGATGGTTTTTTTTCTCATATAACCCACACCTTGTTTAAAATTCTAAGCCAATATCCTTTTTACTGCCTCATTATGTCCTTTTCAACAATAGGATATTCCAAAATTGTGGAAAAATCTTCCTCTAAATTATTGGACTAAATCCTACTCCAACTTTTTTTTTCGTTTAATTATGATCTCGTGACTATTACACTTAATTGGAAAGATTTCCTCTAACAACTTATATGAATTATTGAGCTTCGCTGGAAAGTCACTCATGCATGTACTTTTTTTTCTTTTCCTATGAATATCATTAAACTCTGCAATAAAACATTTATGAATGTGTCAATGACATTTCAGTACATTTACTGATCTCATAGTACTCATGTTTCAATGTTAAAAAAAAAAGTCGAGATGTAATTTATTTTCTAACTAAAACAAATCAATAATCAGGACTACTAAAGTTTTGATCGAGTTTTTACTTAGGTCATATGCTTGGTAACCATTTTTTTTTCTTTTGCAATTAAGCCTATAATCCCTTACATTTCTTTACAATGGTTTGGATCGTTTTTTAGTAGCTAATTATTTTTTAGCCAAATTCGAAAAACAAACTTTGTCGGAACGTGATTGTGATATGGAGCGATCGACATCCTCGTTTATTCAATCCTAATAAATAAATAGGCTCAGAGTTGTGATTGGTCACCCAAAAAATAAAAATAAAACGTTGGTCTACATAAATTCACATTTAGATTCGGGAATTTTACAAAATATTTACAACTTATAGCAAATTCTATCACTGATAGTCATTGATATGCTATAGTGATTGAAGACAATTAGTGATAGAATCCAAAATTTTGTTATAGCTTGTAAATATTTTAATTTATTTTACTATTTTGTCATTGTTATTAAATGACAAAAAAAAAAACCGTTTTTACCTAAATTGTTTTAAACCCACCTCTTTTCTCCAATTTAAATTCAAAACGATCGTACTTTTTCAAATAAGAAATTTTCAAAAATAGTAAATTTTACAAAATATTTACAACGTATAGCAAATTCTATCATTGATAGTCATTGACATGTTATAGTGATAGAATTCAAAATTTTGCTATAGCTTGTAAATATTTTAATTTATTTTGCTATTTTTAAAAATGCTTCTAATAATAATACGAAATAAATAACAACATCCTAAACTAAACATTTGTTTTTATTCATTTTAAAAAAAAAAAAAACAAAAGAATTCAAATGTTTTTTTTTTTACATCTTAAACTATAAAAATGCACATGGGAATTAAAACTCAAGTTATATAAAGGGGAATTTTTAAAAAGAGTAGATTTTACAAAATACTTACAACATATAGCAAATTCTATCACTGATAGTAATTGATATACTATAGTGATAGAAGACTAGAATCCAAAATTTTGCTATAACTTGCAAATATTTTAATTTATTTTGCTATTTTTAAAAATGTCCCTCATATAAAAGATAGGTAAATACTAGACTCCACGAATAAAAGAAAAAGAAAAAAAAAAGCTAGAAAAATGTATGAAATACTGAGTTGAAATATGTGCAATCAAGAGTGTAAAATATATCAAATACAAAGTGTAAAATACAGAGATGATGACAACCAATTAAGTCTAATCAATTAATTAATAGGGACTTTTGCAAAAATAGCAAAAAAAAATTATGATAATAAAGCCTATATCACAACATTTTCTAAATTTGTAAAAATGGTAAATTTAAAAGTGATGACCATCTGATAGCCATAAGATTATCGTCTGATAGCCCTTTGATAACTTATGATTACCGTCTGATAGCCGTCTGATATCACTAATTTTGTCATATTTGCAATATGCAAAAAATTGGTGTCATGAGCTGTTTTTTTCTAAATGTTTTGGGCATTTGATGCAATTTTCCTAATTAATATCACATAACTACTGAGATAGAGTTTGGGGCGTCAATGAGTGACTTATAATAGTCTGAGGATTATAATAGTCTGGGTTTAGGGTGCATACTATTATCTCAACTTTTGACTTATAATTTTCGCTTTGCCTTGACCTTCTACTTTTACTTCGTAAATATTTGGAGCTTAGTGAGAGAGGGGGTATGAGAGAGGAGAAATGGGAGTGAGAACAAGTATTATCATAATACTAGAATTAGGAAAATCCTAAATATAATAATTCTAGGGCTAAAGATGGAGTGAGCTTAAGAGTTCTCACTGATCCTAGGGAAAAACAATCCCTTAATATCAAATCCAACTAACTCTGTACACAATAAATTAACATCACATAACTCAATAATACCAAATCCAACAAACTATGTGATTAGCAAAACAAAATTAATAAACAATAAAAACAAATTATTTAATAAAAGTCAAATTAAACTAAAATCCACAAGATAAATTCAAAATTAAAATA
Source organism: Cucumis hystrix (assembly GCA_025688845.1). Lineage (NCBI taxonomy): Eukaryota > Viridiplantae > Streptophyta > Magnoliopsida > Cucurbitales > Cucurbitaceae > Cucumis > Cucumis hystrix. The sequence continues at coordinate 15,305,540 of CM046894.1, forward strand.
AATTTGAAGCCATAGTAAACCCCAAATCTAATCAATTTGAAGCCACGGCAAACCCTAAATCGAATAAATTTGAAGCTACAGTAAACTCAATTCAATGAAATTCAAACAAAACAAATCTAATAAATTCACATTAATCATCAAATTTATTTAAATTAATCCCAATCAACATTCAATTGAGAAAAGAAAAGAAAGGCAATTTATGAAAAAAAAAAAAATATTTGAAGACCTTGATTTGAGAGAAAAGTTTCCTCACTTCTTTACCAACCCTTCCAATTGAAAGCAAATTCAGCAAATGAGAAAAAATTTTACAGTAAAAAAGAAAATTAATTTTTGACAACAAATTGAGCAAACGAGAAGCAAAAGAAAAGATTTTCAACGTATCCACTATCCCGCTCAATTCCTCTTGGGATATTTTTTTAGAGCAATGGGCTAGTTGTATTTTTAGAGTGGGAAGATATGGATGGAGGGAGATATGGAGGAAATAGTTAAGGGAAATTAGGGAGGGAGAATGAGATTAGGGTTTTTTTTTTCTATTTTGTTTTGTATTCTTATTATTTATTTAAAAAAAAAAGGTTAAATTCGAATCCAACTTTCTTTTATAGAAAATAAGGTATCTCTACAAGCTTTCTTTACCTTTAAAATATTTGGGTTAGTTTTTTAAAATTATCATGGACAAAAGAGGTGGATAAGAAAGCAATGAATTGAGGGTGAAGATGATGTTACCACTCGTTTTCAAAAACTAAAAATCTAAAAACGAAATGATTATCAAATAAGAAATTAATGTTTCATACAAATCATTCTAATAACTTAAGATTTCTAGTTAGGATGTTTTGGTCCACTCTTTGATCCTCTTTACCTTGTGAATTGTAGAAAAAAAATTCTTAACCAATTAATCTTGACAAAAAAAATCAAATTAATAAAAAATTATATCAATTTTTAAGTACACAACGACTTAGTGAGCATAACTCAACTGACATATAATATATATATATTAATTAGCAACTAAAACTTTACTTTTACTCATGAATCTCTTCGTACAAAAAAAAAACTATAATTTTAATCCATAACAATTAAAATGTAATTAGTGAGCCAATTAGTCCAGCCATCAACATATCTAAGATAAGCTCCATTACTCAACGCCTTCACACTATAAGGAGTAATTTGACTTGATAAACTTCCCTATCACTTTTCTTCCTTAATATCTCTTTTGAATATACAAAATAACGACCATTTCAAAACACAAATTTGAAGTGAGAACAAATTCACATGATTTAGGAAAAATATATTCAGGTAGGCCACCATTAGTTAGCTGTCTCTTATATATGGGACCTCAAACTGTGTTGTCTGTCATAATAGAGAACCAATGTCACATGCGCATTATACATCATGAATGTTCGCACACCTCAATTCCATCTTAACTTTTTATTCAATTGTTTCACATTGAAACAAACTTTGTACGAACATTGAAGAAATAAATCAAATGAATATACAGAAAAGTATGTTTCATGACCCTTTTATTTTCAACTTGTGACCAATTCTGTTCTTTCTTTTATCTTTCAGTTTAAGCGGTGTTTATTGTCAGCTTCGTATCATCCAAAGGTTGACTTTGAAAAAAGTATATTTTTTTTTTGGAAAATTGTATCAAATGATAAAAATATTTAGAAAAAAACAGCTCATGACACTAATTTTTTGCATCTTGCAAATATGACAAAACTAGTGATATTAGACTGTAAGCATAGGCTATCAGACGGTAATCATAGAGCTATCAGAGGATCATTACTTTTAAATTTTCTACGTTTGCAAATTTAGAAAATGTTGTGATATGAATTTTATTATCATAAAATTTTTTTGCTATTTTTTTTTACAAAAGTTATGTTTCTTTACGTATTTTCTCATGTTTCTTAACTAACAGGTTTGGCTTTATCTTCAATTAGTTTTCATCATTGTACCTGGAAAGAAAAATAGTTGTGTATTTTTACCTTAGACTGAATCTAATAGATTCTCATAGAGTTCATGGTTTTGCTTAGTTACGTTAAATTTAAATGTTGACACATGTCTAGTTGATTAGATTCATAAACAATCATTTAATACATATTTTTAATCAAATGGAGAAATAAGGGAGGTCAGTAGGTGTTATCGAGACATCTTAAATAGGTTGATATCTTTGGAGTACTTTTACCTTGCAACTTCCATTTATCAATTAAAAGTCTACATAAGAATTTGTGCCTTGCAAAATATTGTCCCAATGTGTTGATCGACTCCTTTGTATTTGAGGTCTCAAATAGGTTGATTACCTCTTTAGTACCTTTTCCATGCAACTTTCATTTATCAATTAAAAGTCTACATAAGAATTTTCCTTGCAAAATATTGTCATAATGTGTTGACCGACTCCTTTGTATTTGAGGTTTTAAATAGGTTAATACCTCTTTAGTTCCTTTACCATGCAACTTCTATTTATCAATTAAAAGTCTACATAAGAATTTGCCTTGCAAAATATTCTCACAATGTGTTGACTGACTCCTTTGTGTTTGAGGCCTTGGAAGAGGAAGTTTCTTCTCTCTTTCTTCAAAATTCCTTATCTAAGTGGTTTGATTTTCTTGTGACAGATGTTTATTTTGGAGTAATTTTCTTTTATTTTTTTCGGATAATAATAATAATAAGGAACTTTTATATATAGAAAAATGGATCAAACTATTTATGAGTTATAGCAAAATTTTCTACCTTCCTTACAGTTCAGATAGATACTGATATAGAAGTTGATCAACATCTATTAACGATAAAGACTGATACAAGTCTATCACTAATAGATACGAGACAGAAGTTTGTCAATGTCTATTAGTGGTTAAATCGATAGAACCCTATTATTAATAAAGGCTGATAAAAGTCTATCACTATTTTTCGCTTATTTTTATAAATAGTTTGACATTTTTTTCATCCACGTGATAATTTTTCTCATAATAATAATTCGGAAGTTGGACTTGGATGGCTTGATCATATTTATCAACCTAGTCTACTCTCTGAAGCAAAATTATTAAATTTAGAAAGAAAAAAAAATTGTGCACTACATACAACATCCAAAAAAAAATCTGACAAATAAAACTTTTAAAGAAAAAAAAACTCAATTTGTTTACCTAGAGGCATGAGAGATTATGTGGACTAGGAATTATTAGACAACATAACATTTTAATTTCTCTCAAACCAATTGAATGAATAATTCATATATCTCTTAAAGATTGTTGAGTCCATTAATTTTTTCAATTTGAGATTTTGAACGTAACCTTCTAGATGATGTGTTTTTAGATTTGTAATTTTCTTTTTCTGATTGAATTTCAACTTATTGGAAGACAAAAAAAGACAGAAAATCAGGCCATGCAAATTCATTGACAGTTTTTCATAGGAAAATAAATACCCTGGAACTAATTCAAAAAAGTACCCGTTCATGTGTCTGAACCCAAATAGGTGTATTTTATGCTATGCAAGTAGTGAAGACGTTGATCATCTCCTCCTAGACTGCAAAATTACAAAATCATTATGGAACAAATTATCTGAAGTTTTGGGGGATTCTGTAAATATCAACAATTTTACTTCACTAGACAGAAGCGTTTTCAAACTGAAGCAAACAAGCAGAAAAAATGTCATTAGATTCAATGCAGTAGTTGGCCTACTTTGGACTGTATGAATAGAAAGAAACAATAGAATCTTTAAGAAAAAATCAAATTATATTGTTAACTTGTGGGAAGATATATGTAATTTGATCGGAGTTTGGTCAAGGCGTCATACTTATTGTAAACAGTATGATCCTACTACCATTTCTTTTAACTTTAGAGCTTTGTTAGATTAGGTTGTTTTAGGCTTCTCTCTAGTCTACAAGCTTGTAACTTATCTCTCTGTTAATAGATAATGGCCCCCATTCTAGGACTTTCCTGATTGGAAGGGTTCGGTTTTTTTCTTCAAAAAAAAAAATCAATTAACCTTGATTCATTTTCCTTTTACACAATTTTAGCTATTAGTGAGCATAGTATATTATTGAAACATTATGGAAGGATAGACAAGGTAGCCTTTGGTGTCTTAGCTTAAATTTCCAATTAGGTGTGTGGGGGACAAAATTGCTTTGATTGATTGACATATTTACTAAGCTTCTAATATAAAGTCTTCATGAGAGCTCCAACAACATATATCTCAGATTGCATAGTTGCTTATGAAATCGAAGGTGTATTTGAATTGACTTTGCTTAAGTGATTGAATAAATATGTTACGAGGACATATATTTGGATTGATTAGAGAAAAAAAATAGTTTTAAAAAAAATTATGTTTTTAATAAGTACTAGTAAACAAGGGACGATTAGTACGCACATCCAAACATATCAATTAAGTTGACACCTTCTTAGTGCTCTTATCATATACAAGGTCTCATGACTGTGGCCACATTCAATCATTTTTCCAAATGGTGCCACGCCTACATTTCTCTCCTTGTACATTATTTAATGAACTTGTATTCTGAATGCTATTGTATTGCATTTTGATAAGATTTTGGAGAGGAAGCATAATGATCTGTATTTACTTGAGTTTTGTGTGTTGAAATGAAACTATGTTCGTTAATTGGGCTAGCTCCTAAAGGAGTTCCTCTAAATTTCTTCTATATCTACGCTGAAATGCAGAATGAAAGTGTGGGTGGATGGATGTAGATCTTTTGAACTACTGTAAGGTTGTGTTTTGTCTTAAGGTGGATGTAATATATTGTTGATGGAGCAAAAGTTTGATGACTGGAGTGCTTATGGAGCCAAAGTTCCAATCACTTTAAACAATGGGGAAAAAGGAAATAGTTTATTCCTTGTTAAATTTTTTGTAATCAGTGTTTTTCCTTCGTATTTATTATTGTTTTTTTTTCTTTCCGAATAAACACTCTTTGTCGATGAAGAAAAATTCAACCGTTTAAATATGTTGTCGAGCCAATGCTGTATTTCTTTGTGCCTCTTTGCTTCTTTACGTGGAATTGTAATGCAAGTGGGTATTAAATTTTTGTCATCTTGATATTTGTTGCTCGTGTATATTGTAATTGTATCCTTAGAAAAAGAGGTCATACACCATAAATAAGAAATAAATTTATAATTTTACAAAAGTATAATCCACCATATTAATAGAATTAAGGGCAAAATTTATGCGCTACACATTAGGTTTAGTTTTAGTTTCATCTGATTCTTATATATTAAAATGTTATACGTTTAGTTCTAATTTTGGAGTTTGGTTTCAATCGATTAAAATGTTACAATTTTAATTTTAAAGCTATTTGAGTTTTGTTTCAATTTGGTATTTGATTATAAGATAACTTTTAATTATTTTTACTTAAAAATCACTTTAAAAGAACTATAAGAAAATTTTCACGAATTAAATTTAGTAGAGAATTTAATGAAAATAGATTAGAAATTCATCGAATCGGAAGCACTAAATCTTTTTCACTTCACCCATGGAAGACAAGCATAAAGTAGACACGTAGGGAGGTTAACCAGAACGTTATCTGGAAATAGAAAGTAGACATCAACCAGGGCATGGGAACCATCAAATATAAAGAAATGGGGGAAGAAAGGAAGCTCGCAGAACTCTTTGTTTCGAAAATGCCTTTTTTCTTTGACATACGCCAGATGGAATCAGCAGCCCTTGCACCTATGAAACTCCTGAAAGAATGTCATTGCTATTTCATTGCACCCTCAAAAAAACGGGAATAAGAGATTAAATTAAAACAAAATTTCAATTTCAATTTTAATAATGATCAGATTGTAACATTTTGCAATCTATGGACTACCTTAATAAATAAATGTATAAATATAAAAAATAAATTTATCTCGAATTAACCAAGCAGCCGAATTTACAATGTCATAATTAAGAAAATTAAGACAACTGATTTTTAAAAAGTAAGATTATTTAATAAAATAAATTTATAAAATCTGTGTATTGGATCCTTATATATTTTAGAAGGAAAAATATCATAACACTACCTATATAACTCTTTTTCCAAATACATATTATCATAATATTACCTACCATAATCCTTCTCCAAACACATACTATCATAACACTAATCCTTCCATAACTCAACCAATCCCTTAAATGACCCCTTTTAGTTTTCTTCGCTCCACGTTTCAAGAGTTTTGTCATTTTCTCTCTAAATATACTTTACCTCTCCAAACTTATATCCTCTCTTTGGTATTTTTTCTCTCTCTCCAAAACATACATTAATTTCCCCATCTAAACCTTTTCTGCTCAATCTTTATGCCTATTTTTAATTTGCTTTTTTATAGAAAAATTATTATAAATGACAAAACGTATTTTCAAATATAGCAAAATTCTAAATTCTGTCAATGGAACACAAAATACTAAACATTAATTGACTTTTATCAACTTTTATCATTCATAAAATCTGAATTTTTGCTATATTTTATACATATAAAAAAAATTATCTTTGATTATTATTATTATTATTTTGCCATATTTTGGTGACAAATGATCATTCAATAGGTCGATCTAACAAGAGTTATTTAAAAATTAAATAATGTTAAATCATTTTTAATAATTTGAGCAACTCACTTTTAAATCACTTTATACCAATGTGACATTAAAAATAAGTGCATTACAAACAACACTGGTCGATCCAACTCATATTGCACCAAATATTATCATTTGATAGTATGATTATTAGGATTGCAACTTCGGCATCGTGATCATATGCCTCTGCCGACCATAGGAGATATTTAGTCATATGTATTGTGTAAACAAAAAGAAAAAAAGGAATCAAATGCATTTTCCAACAAAAAAACTCTTATGTATTAAAAGACAGAAAAAGAGAAAAATCTAAGAAATCCCATATTGATTTGATTAAACAAAACATAGTTCGTACGGTGGCCTGCAAAAAACGGCCTTGAAATCGCTCTAGTTTTGGCCCTTTTTATGTTGATAGAAACTTGTCAATAAGTAGATGGATTAGACCCGCAACCACATTTTTCACGACAGATGGCTGTAGCTGCATTTCCAATTAACTTCATTCATCATCAAAAATCTCATTACAATGGTCAAAACAACCATCATCTCAAAATTCAAATTTGGAATAAGACTTCATGTGAAGTCGGGATCTACGAAGAGCAGGGGCCTCCTGCGCCCACCACATCGGGTCGTTTAACCAACTATTTTTATTCCATACATATATATTTTTAAAAAATAATAATATTAGTAATAATGACTAAATTTAGTTAATTGATTTGTTTTTATAAAAGTAAAAAGTTATTAATAATATAATATTTTATAATATCTCATTTTTATCATTTTACAAAACAAAAACAAATCAATTTATTTTACAAAAATCTTTTAATATCACATCTGTACTCTTTCAGAAAAACATAAATGAATTTGTTTTAAATAAAATCTTCTAATATCACTTTTATCATTTAGAAAAAAAAAATCAATTTTAAATAAAAAATCTTTTAATATCTATTTGATTTATTAATTAATTTTTCACAAAATCTCAAAATATCTCATTTAATTTATTTTTCTTTTCTAATTTGTGGTACACCCCGAGTCTATAAATAGAGACTTTTTGTCATTTGAAAAATAGAGAAAGAAAATTGTTTAGAGAAAAAATTCCTTAGAGTGGGTCTAGGAAGATAAGTTTTAGAAGGAATCTCTGTAAAAAACAATCTGCAAAATGTGAGTTTTTCTTATTCTTTTGATTACCTTATTGTCTTTACTTTTTTTCTACTTTATATTAATCAAATCTCATGTTGAAATAAACATAGTTGGAGGTTGCATTTGGTAGGGATTTAATTCAAAGGATCTGCCCTCATACAACAAGTAATTTCTTTGGGATTCAAATTCTTATTTTTCTTTTCTTCTCTTTTTAAAAGATAGAGAGAAAGAAAATAAATAAAGAAAAAATTTAGAATTTTCTTACTTTTATTATCATTCAAAAAAAAATCCGAAAATGTTCGTTTTTTTTTATTTAGGGTATTTCATTATTATTAAAATCCAAACTATTGACTCTGATTTTCTTTTCTCTAAAATATAGAGAAAGAATAGGGAATAGATGAAAATTTATCATTATTATTGTTATTACTATTATCATTATTGTTTTTTTATTACTGTTTTTATTTATTTATTATTATTATTATTTTACTTTTTTATTTTATTACTATTTTTTTTACTTATTATTGTTGTTATTATTATTATTAATTATAATTGTCATTATTATTACTATTATTCTTATCATTATTGTTTTTATTTCTTTTATACTTGTTGCTATTATCTTTTCTTTTCTTTCATTATTTATACTTTCCTTCTTCTTTTCCTTTCCTTTTTTATTTCTTTATTTTGTTTGTTGATATTATGTTTCTTTTCTATTACTTATTCACATTACAATAATAATAATTATTGTTAGATGCACTTAAATGTAACTCTTTGTATTAAATTTTTTAATGTTTTAAAATCCTTTCAATTTACAATTCTTTATGTTTTAAAATAAAAATTCTTTTTAATCATTTAGCAAATTTGTCTCTAATGTTATAAATGTTTTATGTTTTTTCAAAACCTTCAAAATTTAACCTATAATTTCATAAGGTTTCCTAAATCAGTATTTCTAAAAAAACTTATACCGTTTTCCTTAAACAAAAATCTTACGAAGGAATCTATAAAATTTGGGAGTCCAATTTTCTAGAATACTTGAGGTGAGGAATCACATCTTTGGAAGTCCAAGATATGATCCCAAAAAAAAATCTTTATTCAAAAACTAACTTATGATAGATTTTGAGAAATTGTAATAATTTCTCATTTTCTTAAGGTGAGAAACCTTTCTCAATATATAGTCTAATTAATGGAATATTATTCAACTTATTTAATGAGATCATTGCTTGAAATATTAGAGTAATGAGGGGTAAAATAAGACATTAGTTTAAAAATAAATTATAAAAATATTTTCAATTCAAGATTTGAAATTTGGTCACAATTTTTCTAAATGCGTGTTGTGGGTGCTAATACCTTTCCCATACACAAATGACTCCCGAACTCAACTCTATTTTTTGCAGACCATTTTTTAAAAATTATTTACTTTATTTCGGTGTCCAATCACACCGTAAAAAAGATTGATGGCGGCGACTCCTATTTTCTTTTAAAACTAACTATTTTGAGATTTCTTTTAAAACTAACTTTTTTGAGAACGTCGGCCGCTCTGCGTCGTTTCGGACATGTGGCGACAATATATATAGATTGTTTTTTATAAAATGTTAAAAATTTGTGTTTATATAGAGATTGAAAAATTTGTGTTTCAAAACTGCAAGTTGGCACATTGGTCAATGGGTGATTAGTTTTATTCAGGTTTAGTCCAACGCCTAATGCTATGTGTTACAATTTTTTTTTTTTTTATTAAATGAATCAATTTTTATTGCTTAAAATTTCAATTTATTTATAATTTTACGGCAAGGTTCGAAAACTAGCCTAGCAAAATGTTGAAACTATTTACAAAATATAACAAAATAATTCATCTTTTATTTTTATTCTTTTCGCATATGTGCACATATTCATATAGAAATATTGTAGAAATTGTATTCATTTGATAACTATTTGCTTATTAATTTTAATCTTTCTAAAGACTAAGATATAAATATATATATATATATATATAAACACTCTTTCACATATAAAATTTTGTTTTAAATTTACAGTTCAATCATCCGTTTATAAAATTATAATTAATAAATTGGTATTTTCAAATAGAGTAAAAGAAAACAAAATATTTACAAAATATAGCAAAATTTTAATTCATGTCTACCAGTTAAATAATCTAAATTTTTTTATATATTTTATTAATATTTTGTCCATTTTACCATTTTTTATTATTCTCCATTCACTAAATATAACATTCAATTTTAACTCTAATAAATCACCTTAAAATGTTTATTAGATGTATAAACTTTCAATTTAGTATCTAAAAAATATCATAAAATATAAAACAAATGCTTAAAAATTAACCTTTGTATTATATAAAAAAATTATTTTAATTTCCAATTGAACTTCAAATGTTCAATTTGGTAACCAACAGTTACATTTTGTATTAGAAAAATGTTTGATACTATGTATTAGACGCATAAATTGATATGTAAGTGATTTTATGTATATTTTTGAAGTTCATGACACAAAAGTTGAGCCAAAATTTCAACTTCATGTAAAGTTCTGCATCTAACATGAAAATTTGGATCCATCAGTGTTCCTATCTCAATTAGTTATGTTTGCTTTGCGAAGTTGTATGATTTAAATATTTTATCAATGCAATAAAAATTTATATTTATATGAACTTGTGTTCCTTATATAAAATTCTAAATTCTAGATACGCTCCTGTCTAGAAAAATTATTTAGCTAGCTATGCTATTGTCACGATGTGATTGCCTCATAAGAACAACAGTTGAATGTAAATTTAATATTGATAAATATCGATGTCAATTGATATTGTTTAAGAAAAAAATTATTTATAAGAAGCAAATAATTTATTTAAAAAAAATAATGTTTATTGAAAATGTTGATTATTTTTTTTGTATGGGAATTCATTTTTTTAAAAAAATAATATATGAATATAACTGTTTATATATTGGTAAAATATATATATATATATATATATTCATGTTTTATCAAACTCTTACCATCCCGCCATGGAATGTCAATAAAGTTGTGTCTAGGGTTTATTGTCTTCTCCATCATTTTGACCTCAATAAATTTCTTGTCCTAATTTCTCTCTTTTCCTCCTCTTTAGCATTTTCTTTTCTCCAAAATGTAATACCTTCATCTCAAAAGGGGAAATTGAATCCGATGATAAATTTAAAAAAAAAAAATCAGCTCATAACACTTTTTTTTTTTTTTTGTGCATATTGCAAATATGACAAGTAATTAGATATATCATATGGCTATTAGAGAACTATCAGAGAGTCATCCGCATTTAAATTTGCTACTTTTGCAATTTATAAAATGTATAGTGACATGCATCCTATTATCATAAATTATTTTTTGCTATTTTTGCAAACGCTCTCAAACGAAAAATTGCCTATCTAACATTTTATACTTATGGGGCCATAGAAGCAATATCATCACAATTTTAAATCAGAAGAGAGATTTTAAGCCATGACTCAAAATCTATCTGCCATTGTGCTAGATAGTACTTCTCTCCTTCTTCCCTTTCTTTTTTGGCTAAAAGTTACCATTACAAACTTTTGTCTGTCTATTTCCAACATTTTCTCAATCGATAACATGCAAGCCTAGCTTAGGCTTCCTCTAAAGACAAGTATATATAGCTTCTCAAGAATGATTAAAATATACCTTACGAACAATAATGATCATATAAAGCAAACCACCAAGTACAGAAAATATTTCGTCTCGTCTCATGAGCACAAAGAAATTGCTCACTTCTCTTGCAAAGCATCAAAGACTAAGCGACACTCCTAACAAGACAACCTGTTGCTCTTCATTATTCATAGGGGAAAGAAGGAAAGAAGTGTCCTGATTCAAATTCGATAGACCAAAAATAAGGCAAAACATTCTAGAGAGGAAAATGTTAGAGAACAGATTTTTAGAGGGTAAATTTTCATGCTTTTCTTCTAATATGATTAAAGTACCAAGTAGAGTTGCTTTACCATAATGTTGGAGTGGATATTTTTCTTTCATGTAATACTTAATTTTTCTACAACATTTGGAGGATGAGGATTGAACCCTCCACCTCTTATGACAAAATCATGCTAATATACAACTTAGCTCAGGTCGTTTTTGCTTGGTGAAATATGAATTTAGGATTCATAAATTTGATCGTTAATTGTGACTTGTTAGAAAATAAGCCTTGATAGTATGAGATTCAATCTAAAAACTAATTAGAAATTGAGAGGAGTGGCTCATGTATTTTATTAAAACTGTGATGTTTTCTCATTTTTACATATCATCTCAAGTGGTATGCTTCTTCAAATTCACTATTTTTGGATCAAGACTTGAATTTTTATTTGTATATAGATAGAACTTTATGGTTTATCTAATATGGTATTGTAGTGTACGAAACCTACAATGATATTCATAGAAAAGTAAATTGATCCAAGAAAGATAACCGAAGAAACACCATTTTGAGAATCCTACATTGAGAGAGAGAAGATGAAAATTTTCACGATCTTTATATCTTTACAAGATACATAGATTACTACCATTATTGCTAACTAATTTTGAGATAGAACCAAATGTTTATATAATAGATTATTGTAGATTTTATGTGTTGAGAATAATATTCTCAAGTTCTAATACCACTTGTTGACTATACCAAACTCCCAACTAATTGATATAGTTTATGAACACAATCAGAATGCAACCGCCAGATAATCACAGAGAAAGCGATAATAAGCACACAGCGATATATAGTGGTTCGACCAATTCGGTCTACATCCACTTTGAGAACCAGTTTGGAAGGATTTTATTAAAAGCAAAATCACATACTATTACAGAGTTCAACCCAATTAGCAATCTGTAATAAACCACGACAAATGTAAACTGATTATACCATCAGCCAAACACCAAGAGAGATCGAGAGACCCACGCTAAATTAATGCCGAGACCCAAAATCACCTTTACCGAACGACTTTACAGTCGTACAAGATCTCTGTCTTCGTCGTCTCTCCCTCACTCTCTTCTCCGAACAGCTTCACTGTCGTGCAAGGCCTCGGACAGAACGTCTCTGCCTTCTCCTCCGCAGACGACTTCTCCGTCGTGATTCCGACAGCGTCTCTGTCTCTCCGTAGGACTTCACCGTCGTGCAAGGACTGCAGATGCACCGGAACGGACTCCGTCATCTCTCCCTCACTCTCTTCTCCGAACAGCCCTCACTCTCTTCTGTCGTGTGTTTGTTGTGGCTGCACCCCCCTCCCTTTTCCCTTTTGTTTTGTTTAATATAAAAAACCTAAGGAGGAAGATGTAAGTAATTACAAATTTGCCATGAAGGCAAATTACCACTTTACCCTTAACTTAAATCCCATTTTACAAACCCTTAAATACTTGTCATTTTTCTACAAATCTCCCTCATGACAAGCTATTTAAGACACCAAACCGATTCTCCCAACATCCTATCATCCAGATTTAACCTTCAGCTCATCTAATAGGTATTTAAACCTATGAGCTGGAAGAACTTTGGTTAACATATCTGACAAATTCTCAACTGTATGAACTTTGACCAGTTCAACATCTTTCTGAGCAATAACATTTCTGATATAATGAAATTTGACATCGATATGCTTAGACCGTTCATGATGAGATGGATTCTTCGCAAGATGAATAGCACTCTGGCTATCACAATGGATGATAGGAATAAACTCCTGCGACAATAACTCACCAGCAATTCTTTTCAACCACACTGCTTCCTTCTCTGCTTCACCAAGAGAAATATATTCTGACTCAGTAGTCGACAAAGCAACAACTGGTTGTAGAGTAACTTTCCAACTGACAACATTACCATACAAGCGAAAAATGTGACCTGATAGTGACCTTCTTTTATCAAGATCTGCAGCATAGTCTGCATCTGTGAAGCCTTCCAACAATGCTGACTTATCACAATCCCTGCTAAAACACAATGATACACTGGCACTACCTTTCAGATATCGAAACACCCATTTAACAGCATTCCAATGTTCCTTCCCAGGATTTGACATAAACCTACTTATCATACTCATAGCATAACCCAAGTCAGGCCTAGTACAAATCATCAGGTACATAATACTTCCAACAGCATTACAATATGGAATATTCGACATCTCTAACCTTTCTTGTTCAGTAATAGGACATTGAGACGAAGAAAGTTTAAAATGAGATGCTAAGGGTGTAGAAACTGCCTTGCAACCAGACATATTATACTTTTCAAGCCGTTTAATCACATAACTCTCCTGCGAAATGGTTAACAAACCTTTTTCCCTATCTCTTTTCACATCCATGCCTAGGATCCTTTTTAGCTTACCTAAATCTTTCATTTCAAACTCACTACTTAACTGTTTCTTGAGTTGACAGATTTCAGCATAATCCTTAGACACTAGTATCATATCATCTACATACAACAGTAGATAGATAAACGTACCTCTCTGAGATAGTTTCCAGTAAACACAAGCATCATATGAGTTCCTGTGAAACCCCTGCTTTAGAATGAAAGTATCAAACCTGATATACCACTGTCTTGGAGATTGTTTAAGTCCATAGATGGACTTGTGAAGACGACAAACCATGTCTTCCTTACCCTTCACCTCATAGCCCTTAGGTTGAGCCATGTAAATCACCTCCTCCAGTTCTCCATGAAGAAATGTTGTGGTGACGTCCATCTGTTCAATGAACATATCAAAGTGAACAACAATAGATAAAATTAATCTAATGGAAGAATGTCTCACCACCGGAGAAAAAATCTCATTAAAATCAACTCCCTCCTTCTGAGTGTAGCCCTTTGCTACTAACCTAGCCTTATATCTAGGCTTACTGTCACCTCCTGTACCTGGCTTGATTTTGTAAATCCACTTTGATTGGATGAGTTTTTGGTTAGGAGGCTTTGGAACCAATGACCATGTCTGATTCTTTTGTAAAGAGAACAACTCTGCTTCCATAGCATCCTTCCATTGTTTCTTCGAATCAGATATAATTGCCTCTTCAAAAGTAAGAGGCTCTACTTCAATACTGTCAGTTGCGCAAGTAAGAGCAAAAGCAACTAAGTCAGCATAACCATACCTTGTAGGAGCATGTCTTTCCCTTTGAACTCTGTCACGGGTAAGCTGATAGTTCTGTAGGTCATTGTTACTTGAGCTTTCTTCACTTAAAGCTCCCTCATCAATCAAATTCCTCTCCTGTTGAGACTGTATACCATCAAATTCAGACAGCTGTGTAGCCTCTGTCTGTGAAACTGGAGAAGAATGATCACTAGATATATCTAGGCCAACTGATGGTCGTACTTCTGAATCAACTCTGACCTCTGTCTCAACATGATCAATAGTCTTCTGTTTTTGTTGCTCTTTGACACAATATGGCATTTCTGTTTCATTAAAAGTTGCATCTCTGCTGATAATGCATTTATTTACCCCGTCTTCCAAGCACCAAAGTTTATAACCTTTGACACCCTGAGGATAACCAATAAACATGCATTTCAGTGCCCTCTTGTTTAACTTTCCATCTTTAACATGAGCATAAGCTGAGCATCCAAACACTCTGAGATGTTCTAAACTTGGAGCTTTACTTGTCCATATCTCCTGAGGAGTCTTTAAGTCTAAAGCTGTAGAAGGACTCCTATTAATGAGATAACATACTGTTTGGGCAGCTTCCCCCCAAAATTTCAAGGGTAATGAAGCATTAGTCAAGAGGCACCTGGTACGTTCCATAATAGTTCTGATAAACCTCTCAGCTAAACCATTTTGTTGTGGAGTGTACGTAACAGTGAAATGTCTCGTAATTCCCTTAGATTTGCAAAAGCTATTGAATTTGTTATTCACAAATTCTAAACCATTATCTGTCCTCAAATACTTGACCTTCCTACCTGTTTGGTTTTCAACCTGCTTCTTCCATTCAAGGAATTTCCCAAAATCTTCATCCTTTTGTTTCAATGGATACATCCACACCTTCCTTGAAAAATCGTCAATGATAGACATGAAGTATCTCGAGCCTCCCAAAGAAGGCACCTTCGTAGGACCCCACAAATCTGAATGGACATAATCCAAAATACCTTTGATCGTGTGCTTCCCTTTCCCAAACTTTACTCTCGTAGACTTTCCCATTATACAATGCTCACAAAATGGTAGTTCAACATCCTTAACTCCTTTTAGTAAACCTTGTTGAGAAAGTGCTTGTAAACCTCTTTCACTCACATGAGCTAACCTTCTGTGCCACAACATAGATATATCAATAACTTTGCCTGATGCAATAGCAGCACTGCCTGAAACTGTAGTACCTTTCAACACATACAAACCATTGCTCAAGGTTCCCCTCAGTTTAACCAAAGAACCCTTGGTAATTTTCATAACTCCATTCTTAGATTTACAAGTATAACCTGATTTATCTAAGTCACCAAGAGATATTAAATTACGTTTGAGTTCCGGAACATATCTGACATTAGTGAGAACTCTGATCATCCCGTCATGTGTTGCAATTTGGACTGAGCCAATTCCCTTTACGTCACAGGTACCATTATCACCCACTAAGACTTTTCCCCCATCATTTTTCTGAAAATTAATTAGAAAATCTCGATTAGGAGTCATGTGATATGTGCACCCTGAATCCATGATCCAAGCATCCTGAATATCCCTATGAGACACCATCAAGACCTGAGCTGAGTCATACCCATCAATAACATTTGTTGAACTAGTCTCACCTGCATAATGGTTACTTGATGCTTCCTTGCTCTTATTCAAAGGGCAATTTTTCTTAAAGTGTCCTTCTTTATGACATAAGAAACACTTTCTACCTTTTCCCTTTGATTTCGACCTGGAACTCTTCTCTTTGCCTTTCCAGCTCTTTTTCTCACTTCTTCCTCTGGCCATGAGTAACTCTCCATCCTTGCGTTCTTTCTTAATTTCAAGACTTCTAGTCTTTAAGGCATCCAACACTACACTCATGGTCAATGAATCCCGACCATATTTAATAGCTGCTTTAACCTCTCGATATGTTTTAGGTAATGAATTCAAAAGAATCACTGCTTGATTCTCATCTGACATCTTCTCACCGATGTTATTGAGATCAACTATAGTCTTCTGAAATTCATTCAAGTTCTCTTCTAAGCTTTTACTTTGGTCCATCTTATATCCAAAAAATTTCTCCTTTAGATATAATTTATTTGGCAATGACTTTGTCAAGTAAAGGCTTTCTAGCTTCTTCCACAACTCCCCTGTAGTAGTAGCCTCATCTACAAGCCTAAGCACATCATCTGACAGATACAGAAGAATCGTTGAATAGGCCATTTCATCCATATCCTTTTTCTCACTTTCTGTAATAGTTTCAGGAAGGTTCTCTTCATCTAAGATTTTAGCTACTTTTTGTTGAACTAAAATAGCTCTAATCTTTTTCCTCCAAAGAGCAAAATCACCCATGCCGTCAAACTTAGCCACCTCAAAGCGTGTTGAAGTCATCTTTATAGAACTGATTAAATCAAGAATATGTAAACAGCAAACTACCACACAAAACCCAATTATTATTTGGATCGAATAAAGCTCTGATACCACTTGTTGAGAATAATATACTCAAGTTCTAATACCACTTGTTGACTATACCAAACTCCCAACTAATTGATATAGTTTATGAACACAATCAGAATGCAACAGCCAGATAATCACAGAGAAAGCGATAATAAGCACACAGCGATATATAGTGGTTCGACCAATTTGGTCTACATCCACTTTGAGAACCAGTTTGGAGGGATTTTTTTAAGAGCAAAATCACATACTAAGAGTTCAACCCAATTAGCAATCTGTAATAAACCACGACAAATGTAAACTGATTATACCATCAGCCAAACACCAAGAGAGATCGAGAGACCCACGCTAAATTAATGCCGAGACCCAAAATCACCTTTACCGAACGACTTTACCGTCGTACAAGATCTCTGTGTTCGTCGTCTCTCCCTCACTATCTTCTCCGAACAGCTTCACTGTCGTGCAAGGCCTCGGACAGAACGTCTCTGTCTTCTCCTCCGCAGACGACTTCTCCGTCGTGATTCCGACAGCGTCTCTGTCTCTCCGTAGGACTTCACCGTCGTGCAAGGACTGCGGATGCGCCAGAACGGACTCCGTCGTCTCTCCCTCACTCTCTTCTCCGAACAACCCTCACTCTCTTCTGTCGTGTGTTTGTTGCGGCTGCACCCCCCTCCCTTTTCCCTTTTGTTTTGTTTAATATAAAAAACCTAAGGAGAAAGATGTAAGTAATTACAAATTTGCCATGAAGGCAAATTACCACTTTACCCTTAACTTAAATCCCATTTTACAAACCCTTAAATACTTGTCATTTTTCTACATTAGGTAAAAGTCAACTTTCTATTCCCTTCTACCAATTCTCATCGCCAACCCCACCTGCAATTTTTCTTCCGGTGGGAGTACCATTCTTTAGTCATTTATATCATGTATCATGTGAGGTCGGTTCATTAGTCAGTTCCTACTTGCAATGTATAATCAATATATGCAAGTACTAATATTTGTAGGAGAAACTAATTAAGAACTAGAACTATTAAAGCTGAGAGAAGTTTTCATAATTTAAAACTTTATCACAGTTTAATCTTGCAACTAACAAAACAAAATCAATCCTAGTTTAATATTCTTTAACAGATTAATCCTTCAAAAAAAATCTAATTAATGATAAAGTGGGATTAAGTTTAGCGATGGTTGTTATAAATATAACAATTAGATATTTTTTTTATTGAACTCATTTTAAGTACAATCTAGCTAGAATAAATTTGGGATTAAGTTTAGCGATGGTTGTTATAAATATAACAATTAGATATTTTTTTTATTGAACTCATTTTAAGTACAATCTAGCTAGAATAAATTTGAAATTTTTGTCGTTAATACGATAAAAAAAAAAATATATTTGCAAGTTATAGTAAAATTTTAAATTCTATCAATGATAGAAATTGATAAATTTTTGTGTCTATCAATGTCTATTATTGATAGAACCTAAAATTTTGCTATATGTTATAAATATTTTGTTAAATTTGCTATTTTTGACAATTTCCTTTTATGTTTATTGAAAAAGAAACCACCTCTATTATAATTTTTATCTTTCTAAATTTTTTGTTTCTATATATCTATTATTGTAATTTTTTTTAACAAAAATACTATAGAAAAGTCAAGAGATACACTAAAACATCTCAATTAAGACATCACATATCTTTGACATCATTGTCATTTTCTGATGTTTATAACGAGACATTCATTCAAAAGAAGAGTTAATTATTTTTATACTAGTGATGGTTGTCTGTTTCTTATTTTCAAAAAAGAAGAAAAAATAAACAACAAAAAACAGAAAACAGAAAACGATACCCAGAAAACACGAAACACAAAATAAGAAACTGAAAAGAAAAACAGAAAATGAGAAACCGAAAACCGAAAACGAGAAACGACAAACTGAAAACTGTAAATAGGAAATGGGAAACCGAAAGCGAGAAACTGAAAACCGAAAATAGAAAACAGAAAATAGAAACAGGAAACCAAAAACAGAAAACAGAAAACGGAAAGTGAAAAACGAAAAACAGAAAACAGAAAACAAAAAATGAAAAACGAGAAAGAGAGAGAAGAGTTAACTTTTGCAACAAATTTAGCGGACAACTCAAACCAAAAGAGAGAAGAGGCACTGTTCCCAAACGAATTTGGGGGGAAGAGGTAAAAGACAACCCAATACATATCAATGTACTAAGTAACCTAAAAGTAGGTCTCACAATAATCAAGTTAATAAAATGCATGTCGGCTCACAACTAATAACTATTTGTCCATACGACTATCAATGATTTAGGTAGTATAAAAAAAAACTTTTGTAGTCCTCTGACGTTTTCTGGAAGAGGGTTGTCTGATATCTATCCCATCATCATAACTTAATTTAAAATATATAAAAATTAATTTTAATAAATATAACAAAATATCAAAATATTTACGTTGTAACCAAATAAAAAAGCATGAAGTAGATAAATCTTTTTTATAAATTTCTATTTGTCTTTAATATTGTAGACGATTCGTTACTCCTCTTCCTTCTTCTTTTTTGCAATTTATACATCATCTGCCAGATTTTTTTGTCTTCGATCCTCTTCAAAATTTTCTTTCTTCTATTTTTTTTTTCATCTTCTTTTTCTTTCTTACTACTCTTTCAGAATATCAAGATCGTTTAAATATCACTTAATTGATATGATTTAAAGGACCACTTACCTAGTCAACACAATCGTTTAGCATGATCAACATAATCATTTAGATTTGAAGCATTTTTTCAATCGTTAAAAAGAACTAAACGATCGTATATCATTTCCTACACGATCGCATATGATGACAATTTAGGAGAAAGATTACATGAAACATTTTTTCAATCATTAAAAAGAACTGCGCGTTAATGTATAATTTCCTACACGATCACATATCATAATTGTTTAAAAAAAGAATTACACGCGCACACGTGTGGTCGGTATTGATATTACCTAGACGATCATGTATTATTTTCTACACGAT
>CM046894.1:15325759-15529388 GCA_025688845.1 Cucumis hystrix
GGAGAAATATTACATGAAACATTTTTCCAATCATTAAAAAGAACTGCTCGTTAATGTATCATTTCTTACACGATCACATATCATAATTGTTTAAAAAAAGAATTACACGCGCACACGTGTGGTCGGTATTGATATTACCTAGACGATCATGTATTATTTTCTACATGATTTCATATCATGATCATTTAAAAGAATAATTACACGTGCGTGTGTGGCCGATTAATCACGTGTTGAGTAGATCATTTTTTGTATTTTTCATTATGTGTTTGTGGACTTTTTTTGTTTTCAAAATTGTTCTATATAGTGTAAATATTTTGTCAGTTTATTATATTTTTTTTTAGAAATTTCCAAAATAAGTTTTCCTCTTTAAGAGCAAGCTAAATAGTTTGAACAAGGAACTTTTTTCAGAAAAAACGGAAAGAATCGAAGGAAAACGTTTTCTGTTCGATGGATTGTTATACAAACATGGATGCATGAATTATTTTTCCATGTCAGGCTCCAAAGTTGAATTTTGCTTCCTCTAAAAATTTATCTTGATGCCATTTAATTCATGGGGACATTGAGAAAATTACGTGTTGACTTGCAATTTTTAAGATTTGACAAAAATCAAATAAAAGAAAATAGAAGTTCTATAAATGAGCACTTCACTGCTAAAAAACTCCATAGTTCCAATAAATTATTAAAATTATTCCTTCTATTCTCTGCCTTTGTTACATAAATACAAAAAATGGCTTTTTCTGCATTTTCTTTCTGTAATTCCTTAGTTGCATCACTAAATATTCCACGAAACAATAATTTCAATCCCATGAATAATCCCATAATCAACAACCCTTTACTTAACAAACAAATCATTTATCTTCCTCACCATTCTTTGCTTTCCACTCCCTTAAAACCCTTTGGTTCTAAAATCCAACCTTCCATTTTAACCGTATGTTTTTATTATTATTGTTATTGTTATTATTTTTTTACATAGTTCTAATTTGAATATTTACTTGATTACAGAGTGGTATTGAGTATGGTGATGCTGCAGTTAAAGGGAGGATTTTAAAGGATGTTTTGAGAGAAATAGGAGATCCTTGGGAATGTTTGAATCTAATTGATGCAACTCAACGTCTCGGAATTGATTACCATTTTCAAGAGGAGATTGAAGCAGTTCTACAAAGACAATATGTGTTATTCAATGCAATTCAGTATAATCCAGACACTGATCTTCATAAGGCTGCCCTTCTTTTTCGACTTTTCAGACAACAGGGTTACCTCGTTTCTGCAGGTTCATATTTCAATTCTTAAGTGCAATAATTCTAATTTTTTTTTGTTTCTTGTAAGCACTTTTGCGCATCTCAATAGGCAATCTATTTTCTAACCCAACAATATTTGGGGAAGGAAAATTTGAATGCCAAATGGATGTGGCAGTGACATAACCTCATGAAAATGTATTTTTGTTTCAATTTGGTTCACATTTTCGTTTAATGTTTTAACGATTTCTACTCTCAGACAATAATGTTGAAAATTTTATGAAAGCAAATGGATGATAGTAAAATTCACAGGCCAAAGAGATTATGGGTGCACCGAGGCACCAAAATACTTTTAAAAATTGAGGATTTTTTAATTATAAAAAAATGAGTCTAAACTATTGCTAGAAATGGATGATAGAAACTTATACAAGTTTATAATTGATAAATACAAATAAAAGTTTATCAGTATTTACCGATCATTAAAATTGATACAGGTCTATAGAAATTGATAGAAGTCTATGGTGTATCAATTTTTTTTAAAGAAATAATTTGACATTTTTTTCCATTCGTAAAAATTTCTCTTTCAAAAAATGCATTTCGGCAATTTTAAGAAATATTTCAATTCATTTTTTTTAAAATGCAATTTTAATATTAAAATTCAAATCGTGCCAACAGTATTTATGACTAATTAATAAAAAAAAAATTGAAAATTTCTAAAAATAGAGAAAAAAAAACCTAAAACACATAGGATTCTTTTGAAAAGGCATATAGAATGTCTTATTCATTTTCAAACTTCATTGACATCTGAAAAAAATTGATATCGACAAAAGCACAATAATTCAAAAGTTTTTGGAGTGTACTTCACATTCCTTTTTTAGAAGTGTATGTGGTTTATTATTTTTGAAAAAGATATTGTTGGATTAGTAGGTGCATCTGGACATTTTCACTAGGTGGACATTCCAGTGTATGTGGTTTATTAATTCGATACATTTTGTAAAATTTGAAAAAGAAAAAAACAGAGTTGCAAATTTAGCAGTTAGATTCAAAATAAGTAAGTATATAACAACATTTTAAAATATTTACAAATATAGCAAAATTTGTCAAATTCTATCAATAATAAAAGCCTATCACTGATAGACCATACGAGTCTATCAGCGATACAAGTCTATCGGCGATAGTTTTGCTATATTTGCACTTTTTTTTTTCAAATGTTGCTATATCCTTAATTATTATTTCTAAAATGACCATCAATTATAATTACCCAAGAAAAAAAAAACTTTTTTACCATATATTATTATTTGTTTACTTTCCATCATACTTCCACTCCTTAGTCCCTAAGATATTACAATTTCACTCTTTTTTTTCCTTTTTCGATTTTGTCCCTAAATTTTAAAATTTATGGGCAGATGTGTTCAAAAGCTTCATGGACAAGAAGGGGAAGTTCAAGGAAGAGCTAAGAGAAGATGTAAAGGGATTATCAAGTTTATATGAAGCTTCACAGTTATGCATCCATGGAGATGAGATTATTCTTGAAGAAGCTGAAGTTTTCAGTAGGCATTGGCTAAATGCAAGGGGTGAAGCTGACTTGGCCAATTTTGTGCGTAATACGATAGCTTATCCTCATCATAAAAGTGTGGTGCAATTGATGACACTTAACTATTTTGGAGATCATATGCAATGCCCAAACAAATGGATTCATATTTTTCAAGATGCTGCCAAAATGGAACTTTATAGTTCTCAACGTTTACGCCAAAATGAAGTTGCTCAGTTTATGAAGTAAGTATTTTTATGGGCTTCCTTTATGAATTTTCTTGAATGATCTATCAAAATATTACCTTTTTGAAAACTTATTAGTAAAATAAGGCTGTTTTAAAACTTATTAGGGAATTACTGCCTTTCAGAAGAGTATTTAAGACTCGTGCTATGAAAGAGAAAATGAATTAACCACTTTAGATTGGTTGTGATTTCTATATTTTTTATTTTTATTATTTTTTTAATTTGTTAAGAACATATTTGATTTGGGAATAGTAAAAATAAATGAGTGTTGGGTTAAATGTCTAATCATGGAACATCCAAAAGAACAAATTGATTTTTTTTAAATCTTAAACAAAATTCATTTTAATTCAAATTTAAAAACACATTGTACAAATTATAATTTTTTGTTAAGATTGCATAAATTGGCAGTCATAACCTCTCTGTATTTATAAACACATCCTACATATTTATAAGTAGAAAAAAAAACAAATTGTTGTTACTTTGAATGTTAAAAGGAAAAAAAATAGTTTTTCCTTTTATAATGACATTATTTCAAAACATTAATATGATAAATAATTTTTCAAAATGCTATGTTAATATAATTTTTTCCTTTCTAGCATGTAAAACAATCCCTGTAATCTAGGATGACCATGAAAGGAATGACAATTTTTTCTACCTATTGTTTTCAGTTAGAAAGAAAAGGAAATAAACATTAAATTAATAAGAAAAAAAAAGATAATGGGGTTGGTGCCAAAAATAAGTATTAAATATTTTAAAGAGTTATCAGAAAGTTTTTAAACATAGTAAACTGTTATTTTTTTAAAAAAGATATCAACTTGTCAAACATCCTATTAGATGGACACCTTTTAGCACCCTCATCATACTTGATATATATTCATTAAGCAAAGGGTACAAAAGTTGTGGGGCTAGAAATAAGCCCGATTGTTATCAGTGCTTTATTTCAACAACCTGGCTAAAAATTTGATGGAAACATTTCATTCATTATCCTTGGTTTTGCTAAATATTTTGTAAACTAACCACGTTTATCTAAATTTACCTTTTCTCTCTCCGTTTTTTTTTAATTTGATTTTCTCTCTTAGGTTTGAATACTAGACCAAAACAACAATTTCCCATTTTTTAAATTTAATAACAATATTCTTCAAAATTTTCCAATTTTCTTTTATTGAAATGAAATTTAAACCCCTAGTATAATTAATATTTCAGACTAATAAGTGGAATGATCATCTGCATGCACACTTTGTTGATCAATATAATAATAATAAGAGTACTCTTTTCAAATATAGTAAAATGAACCAAATTTTTTATAAAATATAGTAAAATATCACAGTTTATCTACGATGAACTACAATAGTAAACATCTTGGTCTATCACAAAAATATTATGATATTTTGTTATATTTGTAGATATTTTTTAAAAATGTTATCATTCAAAATAATTTATCTAAAAAATAAATATATATTTTTAAAATTCTACTTTTTATAAAAACAAATAATGAGGTGCAATATAGAGGCAACTTAACCAAAATGTCGAATCATAAGTTATCACTTGACAAGTTTCTCTTTTTGAAAAGTATGTTTACAGAAAATAATCATATATGTGTGATAAAAAAGAATGCTGAAAGATCATGACTGCTACCTGGATTGCACATGAGTATTATTCTCTAAAAAAGAAAAATTGCCTTGTAACAAATGGGATTGAACATTTGTGTGGTTACACAAAGATATATGTATAGATAAACCTAAATATTTCTAGATTATTTTATCTATTTTAAAAAAAATAGAAACTACAACATGTTTGATAAAGGAGTTTTAAAAAATAGAAGTAATTGAATAATAAGAATCATTTTTAGGACTAGCTAATAATAATTAAGTGTAACTTAGTGGTGATAACTCTAAACTACTATTAGCTTATTAATAATTCATACAATTTTGTTGATGGTGGCGTCTGATAGATGGTGGAAAGATACAGAATTGGGGAAAGAGTTGAATTTTGCTAGAGATCAACCCATTAAATGGTATGTGGCTTCATTAGTTTGCCTCACAGATTCTTTATACTCAGAACAAAGAATCCAACTTGCAAAGTCCATCACTTTCATATATCTAATCGACGATCTTTTTGATGTATTTGGAACTCTTGATGAACTCACCTTATTCACTGAAGCTGTTTATAGGTAATTAATTAAGAAAACTGCATCCTCAAATCCCTTTTAATTCATTATTCTGAAATTAAATATTGCATGTGATCCTTAAATTAATTAATTTTGTTTTATGTAGATGGGACTTGGCTGCTGCTGAAGGATTACCTGACAGTATGAAAATTTGTTTAAGATGCCTGTTTGAAGTTACTAATGAAATAAGTTACCATATCTATCAAAAGCATGGTTGGAATCCCATTCACTTCTTACATAAAGCGGTATGGTTTTACATTAATTTATCATTTTGTTTAGTTAAATTAACGAGTTTAGTAACTTCTAAGGTTTTAAGGGTTTATCTTGGATATCTTGATACACACTTGATTCCACTGTTCTTTAATATCTTGTTAAAAACAAAAGAAACTTTATTAATAAAAATATCATTGACTAAATTTATAACTTAACCATTTTATTTTAATTTAAATTCACATTCAATTTTATTGTAGCAATCAACAAATTAGATCTTTTGGTGATTAGGGTTGAAGATCTTGCATTAAAAATATACACGACATAAAAATATTTAAGGGAGCATTTTGGAGCAAGGAGTAGAGTTGTGATATTGTGAGATCACTAGCAATCAAAGTTAATTAAACATAAAATTGATATTTTTTTTATAGTAAAATGAATCTACTTTTAGTTTAGGCTTTGGAGTATGATGAGAATGTTATAGATGTGTGATGTTTGAGGATACTTCTTAATCTTTTTAAAGTTTACTTGCTCAAAATAAAAAGAAAAGATGGGCTCACAAACTCCTTGGAACAAATTATATTCCAAAAGTAAATGAGATATTCTCCTACAACCAATTAATTTTGAAATAGAAGTTCGTGTTCATCTAATGTAATATCAGAGGCTATGAAACTAAAACAAAGATTTCTTAGTTAAAAAAAGATTAAAATCCGATACAAGATGGTCGAGAGACATCACAATTTTTAAAATACACGAGTTACTTCTATCAATGTGGTTTCAAAATTGAATTCTATATATTCTCTGCTACAGGTGTTGATATAACATTAAAATCCACTCTAATTCATCAGCTTAAATGATTTAGGAACTAAATATCAGTATACAATAACTTTTGCAGTGGGCTAAATTATGCAAGGCATTTCTCGTTGAGGCAGAATGGTTGAGTTGTGGGCATGCACCAAGTGCAGAAGACTATCTGAAAAATGGAATCGTTACCACTGGCATCCCACTTACATTATTACATGCTTTCCTTTTGCTAGGCCAACAAATTACCGACGAAACTGTCCAACTTTTTGATGACGATTTAGATATCGTTTCATCTACTGCTACAGTTTTGAGGCTTTGGGATGACTTGGGAACTGCCAAGGTTAGTCTTTCATTTGGTTTTGAAGTAGGCTCATGTTTTTATTTTTTTTTCTTTGAAAAAGATACATAGGGTCAGTTTGATAACTATTAAATTTTTAGTATATAGTTTTTGAAAAATAAACCTTCCAAACATTCTCCTAGATCTTTTTTTTTTTTTTGCTTTTTATCTACTTTTCACCTATGTCTTCAATAACAGTTAAAGTATAAAAAATTAAAAAGTAACTTTTAGGTCTTATTTGTAACCAATTTTATTTTTTGTTTTTATTTTTTAAAATTAAGCTAATAAACACTACGTCTACCTCTAAATTTCATCATTTTTATGTATTTTTATTTATTGTTTTAAAAATCATGCCAAAATTTTAAAACTAAAAAAATTAGATTTTAAAAATTAGTTTCTTTTTAAAAAATTGACTAATGTATTTAAAAAAAATGCAAACCATCATAAACAATTAGACAATAGGCTTAATTTTCAAGAGCCAAAAACAAAAAACAAAAATAAAATGTTTGCCAAGTGAGACCAAATATTTGTTTTGTTTTTTAAAGCATTAGGAAAAGTAGGTTTAATTTTTTTTAAAAAAACAAGTGCAAGACAAAATGGTCACCAAACATAACTTCATTAATTGTGTGGATGAAAATAAAAATTAACTAAACAAATGGGCTGTAAACAGGACGAGAAGCAAGAGGGGCGAGATGGGTCATATATAGAATATTACATGAAGGAAAATCCAAGTATCTCTTATGAAGAAACGCAACAACATACAATGAAGAGAATATCTAATGCATGGAAAACTCTCAATAGAGAATCACTATTATCCAACCAATTTCCATCCAAGTTCAATCTTGCTTGCCTCAATGTTGCAAGAGCAGTTCCTTTGGCATATAACTATGACAGAAATAAAACCATTGTGAGCATGGACAACCTTGTGAAAAAATTGCTTTTCAATGGCATGGAAATGTAAATATAAAACTATCGAAGTTATCGTTTTTAGTACTATATGTTAGAATATTTGTGGGTCTGTCTTCAAAAGTCAAGACAAATATTTTGTTTGTTCAACTCATTTAAGGAAAGTTTGTGAAGAATATTATGATAGGAAAATGATTTTATTTGGTTTCTTTTTTTTAAAAGATTATTCTCTTTAAAGAAAGGTTGTGAAGAATATTCTAATGGAAAAAATATTTTATTTGGCTCCTTTTGAAAAATATTATTTCATTTTTTATTGAAGATTTGTCGTTGAGTTTATAATGCGCTTGTATGGAGTTTATTTCGTGTGCTTTTAATTCTAAAAAAAACATGGAGAGAAACATGTGATGACTGCGCAAGAGGAAAACAATTTTGTGAAAGATGGCTTCGCGTTTAAACAGTCTGTTATTTCATAAGAATCCAAAGTGTGTTTTTTCTGTAAGATTGAGAGAAACGTTTGCTTTAGAAGAAGACAGTTTCGTGAAGAACGACTTCATGATTAAACAGTTAGTTATTCATAAGAACCAGAAGCATGTAAATCCTCTCTTAATCCTATGATTTGTTGCTGATACTTGTTTCAGCTACTGTTTAGCCTGTGTTTACAACATCCGAAGTTCAAGCTTCTGTAGTATGATGATTTAAAGATAACTTTTGTTTACGTCTTGATGAATGACGTGATTCATGGGGGAGTTTCTCCAGTTCATTACCTTAATCAATTGATTGATGAGAAACTTGATTAAAGGAGAGATTTTGGTAAGTCAAATCTATTTTTGAATAAGTTTAGGGATAAAGTTACTTTCTATAATGATGTATCGTCGATAGTACTGAGTGAAGATCAGTAGTGTTAAACTATGTACTAGAAATTATAATAAGTTGATTATGATTTATATATCAAAGAAATAAAATCTCTGATCTTGGGTCAAGGATCCCCCAGACGTAGATGATGTGTCATCGAACTAGGTTAACAATGTCTGGTGTTTCTTCTTCCTCTACTTATCTGTATTGTTAGTTGTTCTTACTGTTGGCTATTTGTGGATTCATCCTTATTTATTGTTGTTGTCACTTTTACCATTTTATCACTATATACAAGTTAAGCTATGCTGATTTTAGCGACTTAGAACATAGATTAAAAATATAAATATAGTCGATTGTACAATATGTTTGCAACTCAAAATAAAACCACCAACCTGATTTGGTAAAATGTCCATTCAAAAGCTTAATCCATGCATACAACCTATGAATTAACATCTAGATATGCAAATATTTTTCCTATGCTTTTCAATTCAGATTTCTGAACACAATTAAGCTTTTTCAAAAAAAAAAAAAAAAAAAAAAAGAAGAAGAAGAAGAAGATGAAAATATGATAACTACTCTAGAACTGTTCTAATTTTGTCTAAAGATTCAAATTGTGATGATGATTTAGTATTGTTGACTAAAGAAAACAAATAAATTAAGAGTCAAGTTTTGAAATTCACTAAAAAGAAAAATATTTGGGTGGTCTTGACTCTACCTATCTCTTTCTAACCCACTAGTTATTCAATTAAAAGGCAATGCATATGGCAAAAAACCATGATGTTAACTTATTATTTTATTATCAAAATGATAAATAAATGATGGACTAGGTGTAACCAATTCTACTACTTAGTCATTTAATTAAGAATTAAAGACCTTAAGGGCGTTGAATTCCTAAAAGAAAACCACCTGCAAGAAACTTAAATCTAATTAAAATTATATAAAAGTTAGAAATTTAAAATAAACTAAAATATTTACAAATTACAAGCAAAGTTTTAGATTCTATCAATTATAGAAACTGATAAATTTATATCATTATCTATCAATGCGGCTAATAGAAGCATATCAATGTCTATTATTAATAGAATAAAAAATGTTGTTATATGTTAGTAAATATTTTGTCAAATTTACTATTTTTTACGATTTTCCTAAAAGCATTCTAAATTCAAAACAAATAAGGCACATTTTAGATGTATTATTTCACCTTAATTATTTTAGTAATATAATATTGGCCGCTATTGACAGTTAAGTTATAATAATTTCTTCAAAATTATTGGTCAATTTATAATGGTAATTAATTAATTATTGTTTTACTATTGATTAATTAATTGCCTAAACTAAAATTTAATTGGAAGTCTATTCACTTAATTTGACCTACCTCGTATATAAATTAAACTTTTCATTTTTTTGAGAAGGATACGATAGGTTAGGATACCTGCACATCTCCATTAAATACTGAACACCTTCTTACCACCTACATTATGTCTTAAAAGATATTCATTATGCACAAAGGAGTACAAAAAGTTTAGGACTAAAGTTAAACCCAATTAAAATCAAATGTTAAAGATTACAAAAAGCTTGTTTGACCAAACACATGTTCTCCCAAGTGCTTAGGAGACTATTTTGAATGTCCTTGAAATTTCGCTTGTTTTGTTCATTCCATATGGTGCATAGGGCAGCAGTACTGAGAGCAATCATGACAAATACTGAGAGCAAAAATAATCTTGTATGTTTTCACGGTCAGACTTTTCAACTTCTGTAATATAATTCCATAATAACCTTTATAATAACAACACAATGCAACACATTATTGTAACAAACAAACTAGTTCATACTGACAACAAACAAGTTAGAAAAAATTGTACTATTATTTGGGAAGCCAAGATATATATTTTGGAAGCTAGCTTAAGCTGACTTTTTTTGAGGCTGAAAATCAAAGCAAAAATTCCATAAAAAGTTGTTATAAGTTTGATATTAAGGTTCCCTCAGCTCTGAGGCTGCAAAATAAAAGCCAATTCCATGATCAGGTAAACGGTAGGGTAGAATATTATCGTCTTCCTCATTGAATCTCCTTGTATTTATTTAGTCATAACCAAGAATAAAATGTGAACTTGTCATAATCAAACTTAAATGATTTGTTCTATGTCGTTTTCTACATTAAGTGTTGTATAAATAATATATCAAAAGATCATAACATATTTGACTTTGGATGCATGAGAGAATCTATATTATTCAATGACTTCACATTATTTAGATCTTTAAGTCAATTTTACTAGCTTGTTCTAGTATGTGAGTTTTATAAGTAATTGTCTCTCCAGAATAAAATAGATTTACCTTTCAGTAACAACTCGTCAACAAGATCTAACAAAGTATAGTTTGACTCGTCAACAAGATCTAACAAAGTATAGTTTGTAGAAATAAATTGACCTTGAACATATTTACTAAAAGAAGAAATGTTTATATGAGAAAAAAATGCTTGTGAAAAATTTCTTTCGATGAAATTTTGAAAAAGAGATATTTACTATTCAACTATTTGTTCCAATTTGATTAGTCTTATTAAAAAAAAAAAAAGTTGTTCATTTCTAAAACAATCCAACTCTATACAAATTGCATACTGTTTTTTCAAATGTGCTAAGTTCAACCAATGTGTCTTTAATATTTTTCTTTTAGACT
Organism: Cucumis hystrix; assembly: GCA_025688845.1. Lineage (NCBI taxonomy): Eukaryota > Viridiplantae > Streptophyta > Magnoliopsida > Cucurbitales > Cucurbitaceae > Cucumis > Cucumis hystrix. The sequence goes on from CM046894.1 coordinate 15,336,717, forward strand.
TTGAACTTGAAATTTTCATATTAAAAAATATCTAAAATATAAAAATGTTAATAAAGATTGTATATCATGACATAAACTCAATTATTTTTGTTAAACTAAAATGTATTATTTTTAAGGTTAATTTTCATAAATATAACAAAATATCAAAATATTTATAATCTGGATAACAAAATAAAAAAGTCCATGATATTTTCATAAATTCTAGGTTTACCCTTGAATAATAATGACGAAATTTCACTTCTTTTTCTTATTCTTTGCAATTTATTCATTTTCTCTTCATATTATTATTTCTTCTTCATTTTACAATATTATGGTTATTTATGTAAATATTTACAAATTTTTCATTTCCTCTTCCACAATTTCTTTCTTCTATTTCATTTCTCATCTTTTTCTTTCTTCCTGGTGCAAGATCTAAATGATTTGGTACAGGATCTAAACGATTGTGTACCAATATATCTAAACGATCAATTGTCTATATCATATAGACCACTATCAGTAATAGATCGTTTTGATTCTGTACAAGATCGTTTAGACTGGATACACAAAATTGTTTAGACTAAGTACAATGGTACAAGATTGTTTAAACTTGCTACGAAATTGTTTAAACTTGCTACGAGATTGTTTAGACTCGGTAGAAAAGTACAAGATCGTTTAGACTTGATACAAGAGTACAAGATCATTTAGACTTGGTTCAATGGTAGAAGATCATTTAGACTTGGTACGAGACCATTTAAACTTGTTGCGAGAATGTTTAGACTTGCTACAAGATCGTTTAGACTAGGTAGAAGGATACAAGATCGATTAGACTTGATATAAGGGTACAAGATCGTTTAGACTTAGTACAAGGATACAAGATCATTTAGACTTGCTATGAGATCGTTTAGACTAGGTACAAAATGATTTTTTCACGCGTGTGATTAATCTGGGTATTTTTGTTATTTCACGTAGTGGGCTTGTGGTCATTTTTCTTTTTAAAAATTGTTCTATATGATGTAAATATTTTTGTGCCATGTTCTATTTTTTAAAAGAACCCACATATATAATATATTATAAATTATATGATATTACAAAATAATGATTAAACGAAAATTTTAAGGGGTGCTTGCAGATATAGCAAAAAAGTTTATGATAATAGGACTATCTCACTACATTTTCTAAATTGCAAAAGTAGCAAATTTAAAAGCGGATATCTCTCTGATAGTCATCCGATAGCTCTCTGCTAGCCGTTTGATATCAGTAATTCTTGTCATCTGATGCAATTTTCTAAATTTTAATATAAAACAACTTATATTTTATTGAATCCCTTATTTAATTTTCAAACTTTTGTTTCAGATCTCCTACCAAATCCGCCTAAAATCTATTAGATTAAAAATAGAGTATTTTCAGGACTTATTTGTATCAGAAAAACTAATTTACAGTGTGAGGTCTCTTCATTTTGTAGTGTGAGATTGACAATTGTGATCCCAAGATAAAAAAGTGCTTGAACATTGATTTAAGTTTGATAGACTAATACAAAATTAGATAATAACATGGGTAATTCATGTAAATCTTACATCAAGATTATAATGATATGAAAATTTTTAATTAAAAAGATGAAAGAAATATTCTCTCACTCATCTCTCTTTCCTGTTATAATCTCATTCCTCCTCCCTCCATTTCTGTCATGGTCACTTCCAATTTTGTGCCCACCAATACTTTATTATTATTATCATTATAATAATATCAATTTCCACTCTGAATATCTTTCAACCTACGATTAGTTGGCACAAATTGCGAACCATACAAATTAAACTGCCCCACCAGCAAATCCCTTGGACAAACAAAACAAATGTTTTAATTCCATTGGAAATTTGGTATCACACCTAAATGATCATAAACGTTCATAAAATTGTTGGGTGGGTCATAATTCAACTCACACCATATAATATTTAATTTTCTATCCCTAATTAATGTTTGAAATAAAAGACATATATATATATATTTTTGAATTGGACTAAAAATATAGATTTATATTCAGTACTACAAATTTTGTCTTTTTTGGCAAACACAAATTTTGATTTCTTGATGTGATGGTCGACAAAGGACCATCAAGAAAAATATTTTTTTGTTACAATGTTTATCTTGACGGTCATGTACGTCAAGAAAAATCTTCTTATTTTGTTGAAGAAATACGAAAAAACTTAAAAATATGTGGATTTTTTATTTTCTTGAAGAGCAAAATTCCCTTAGTTTTGTTGATGATCCACAAACGTTAAGAAAACTATTTCTCGATGGACAATAAACATCAAAGAAAATATATTAGTTGACTGGCAATGTCCATCAAGTTAGATAGGTTTTCTTGATGGACGAGGCCCATCAAGGAATGATTTTTCTTGATTTGCAATGGTCATTATCGAAAAAAAAATTAATATATTTGTTTTGGATATCTTGATGGGTTTAGAATTTTCTTGATGGGTCTAGGGTTTCTTGATGGACAAAGACAAAAGAAAAAAAAGACCATGAACAAGGTCCATCAAGGAAAATGATATCTTGATGGACATTGGCCATCAAGAAAAAAATTATAATTTTGGGTTTAGGGTAAGATCATGGACAAGACCCATAAAAAAATGATAACTAGATGGGGCATTCTCCATCAAGAAGAAAACTATTTCCTCCGAAGCACGAAATTCGAATCCTTGTTAACGGACTCATAAAACACGATATTCATTAATGATATTCTTAAAGTTTTACTATTTTTTTTTTCAATTATTACTTTCTATACATCAATAATACAATATTACTTTTTAAAAAGTTAACTGTTGAAATTATAATTATATTGAAATAAGTAACTTATCAAAATTAAATCAGTCATTGTGTTCAACTTTAATGAGTTGAATTGAAAGTTTGTAATTTTAGGTTTTTAAGATTTGTAGAAGTTGTAGAACATGAGCTTAGCTCAACTGCACCTCTATGTATCTGTGGACAAGAGGCCTCGAGTTCAAATCTCCAATCTTGCATTAAAAATTTGTAGAAGTTGTTCACAAATTTGGATATCAATGTTACAATTGTTAGTAAGGTGGGTGTAAGAAAAGCAAACTTGTAAAAATATATACAGAATATAGCAAATTTTCAGATTTTTATTAATGATTACACGGTAGAATTTCTATCCGTATATATCATTGATAGAATATAAAATTTTGCTATATTTTATAAATATTTTTAGTTTATTTTGCTATATTTAAAAATGTATCTTTTACAAATGTAGAAAAAATGTTTGATATAAAATAACAAGAGATGTTCAAGCGAGTTCAAAATTATGGGCATTTAAGTAATTGAGCTTCATGAAAGTTTTATAAATATTTTAACAAATCAATTTAACCTTTTTGGGACTGCCCCAACAAAAAATTACAAGAAAACAAATATATTTCTCAAGCACAAAATAAAATATTAAATTTTAATTAATTATTCACTTAAGTGAGCCAGTTTCATGCAAAAATTGAAAGTGGTAGAATTTAGGTTGGCTTTTTAGTTTACATAAAATTTAAAGAAGTATCCACTTAAGTGAGTCAATTCTAAGTTTGCAATAATGAACAAACTTTATAGTTTCTAATGAGCATAATTGTTTTTGGTTTTTTCTTTTTGAAAGAAAATGCTTTTGTTGCATGTGAGAAACATCCAAAGTTGCAAAGATACAGTGTGGAAATGTTATAATTAATAAACAAAAATATTAGAATCGGGCGAAGTCCCAGAAAAGGCAGTTGCAGTCATAATGTCTCCTTAAAGTTGAATCAAATTTCTTTCCCTTTGTGTGAGTAAATTCATCAATTGACACTTTTGAAGCCACATATGCAATATGGGGTTGAAACAATACACAAAATTAGACGAAAAAGAAGACGATATTATTTTGCTTATTCTTTCCTATAAAAAAAAGGTATAAAATTTTAAGAAAACTTTTGGAGCACACAGTTAGGACAGTTGTGAATTTCTAAGAATTTAATAAAGTATAAAATTGTTATACCATTTCTATATTATTTATAATTATCAATGGAACATACCATTGAACATCAACCTTGTTGGAGCTATAAATTTATATTTTAAAATTCATATGGATAAGTAAATGGAGCATACAAAAATGATAAGATGTTGTCCACATTATTTATGATTTTGCTTTTGAAACTATCCAAAAAAGAAAGTGTTAAATGTTACAAATGCAGCCGTCCAACTTATTGAAAAAGTTTAAAAAAATTAATAGGCTTAGCACTAAAAAAAGAGTCAATATCCTTCCCTTCAAATTGTCTTTAAGTTGATAAACAATTCTGAGAAAGAGAAATGAGGTCGTACATATAACAAAGGTTGAGTAGTCAAAAGTCAAAGAAATCCCAAGTAGTCTCAAATGTTGAAACTCAGATTCTAGAGGATTAAAAATTGAGAGTCGGTATCTAATTTGCGATTAAAGACATGGGTTTAAAGAACACAAGTTAAAGATAATACACGTTTTAAACAATATATGTTCGGAAAGCAAAGAAATCCTCTTCTGAAAATAAATATTAATAATGACGAACAAAAAATATATTTCCTCCAAGAGATAATAGTTCATGGAAACCAATCAGATATTCCAATCAGATGGTGTGAAATAGCCGATTTTATTGACAATTTTATCCTATTTTATTCCAACTTTCATTTTCCATCCTTATATTGTTAGATATTTTTCACATTTTTTTTTGTTACATCAATTATTAGATTTCGTATGCACAGTTTTTTTTTTTTTTAGTAATAATAATGATGATGATGATGATAAAAAAGAAGTATGTAATAGTTGAGTCAGAATCCAAGTTGGTTGAAGGTTGAGTTTTAAAAAACTATGCTAATACTGAAAACTATAAGTTTAATGTTTCCTAATGACTACTTTGATAGTTTAGCTAAATCCCATAAATTTTCTATTTATTTATTTAAGTAAAAACTTTAAGTTAGGGCTACAAGTTCAAAAGACCAAAAAAACAAGTTTTAAAAACGTTTTTTTTTCTTTTTTTTCCAAACCTTTATGAAAACAACATTAAAAAAATAGATGGAAAAAAAATAAGAAACCAATAGATAGTTATTTTGTAAGTTTAATTAATTTTGAAAAACTAAAAACTAAAAAATCAACATCAAACATCAACATCAAACAAGATTTAAAGTATTTTTGGATTAACTTTTAAAGTATTTAAATATAAAAAAGATCATTTAAAAAATTTGAGATATTTGGTAACTTTTACGAAATGAATTTTTTAAAAATGAGATTGAAAAATAATTCTTTTAAAGAAAACACTCAACCAAATTTTGAGAAAATAGGTTTTTAAACAAGATTATGTTATAAACACTTATAAAAAGATCTAACCAAAATGCAAGTGTTTAATTTTTTTATTGAAAAAGATAAGATGGATCAGTAGGTGCACCCGGATATCTCCACTATGTGAACATCCCCTTAGCATCCTTTTATTAATAATCAAGAAAAACATTATTATAGAAAGAAAGGAAAAATACAAAATGGGCTACCCCAACAATGACCCCCAATTTGAAATTATACAAAACCATGAATATTTAACGCAATTGAGCTAGCACAGTAGTTGGAGAATAATTTAGACCTACTACACCAGAAACCAGTGATAGCTTGCATATCTTCCCATAGCTCAACCTTTGTTTTTTTCTTTTTTCTTTTTTAGAAAAAGATACTGGACGGGTCAGTACCGCACCCAAGCATCCCCACTAGGTGGGCACCCTCTTAACGCCCTCATCATCCCCCAAAATATATTCAATAAAGGCACTGGGGAATATATATGTAGTCAATACAATTACAAAGAGGCTAGAGGTAAGCTAAAATGTAAAAGCTCACAACATTAACAAAAAAAACATTGGTATTTAATGCAATATTTGAAGCTGAATAATTTTTGAAGAGCTTATGTTTTGTGGACTGTAAGGTAGTGAGTTTGCAGATGTTCTCCTAAAGGTTGATTAAGGAGGTATAGCTATTATTGAAAAGTCTGTTGTTCCTTTCCAACCAAGTTGTCTAGGTGATGGCTATCAGGAGGTTGAAGAGAATCAAGCCGTTTTGTGAGTTTACATTTATAGAGTAGATGTGGTTGCATAAAGCTTTAAAGCTGTCAACATTATGGTCCCAACCAGTGGTATCCTTTGCTTTGCACCAAAAGGATTTTATGAAAGAACAATGGAGAAAGATGTGATATGTTTTCTCATTGCTTTTCTTACATAATACGCACCAATTTGGGTTGAGACAATGGTTTTTTAGCCTATATTGAATAGACTCAATTGTGAAGATCCCTTTGTGAGCAACTGACCATAGGAAAAATTTACATTTTTTGGGGATTTTTGATTTCCATTGATTCTTGAAGGGAAAGGAATCACCTGAGACAAAGGAAGGTACGAAGTGGCATGGACGACAGATTTAACAGAGAAGGAACCATTGGTATTTGGCTTCCAAATAGGGTGAATCCATTTGATTATTGTCAGGGGGGAAGGAAGGTTTATTTGTATATTTCTCCACTATGGAAGCTTGTCTATCCCTCAAAAACCTTTTGTTATGTATATCTCATACTTTGCAATCAAAATTCCACATGTCTCTTAAGGAGGCATTTTGTTTTGAAGATAGAGCATATAATCTTGGATAAGATCTATATAGAGGACCAAAAGAGCACCAATTGCTATGCCCAAAAGAAAGCGTACTACCATTGTAATTTTCTAGGCCAACAGAAAATTAAACCAGTCAACACATTTACAAATAAATCTCCAAGGAGCATTGAGGCTACTATGCTTAGCAAAAGTGGGTAATATTTCCAGAGCAGTAGTTGAATATTTAGCATCAATGAAAGATTTCTAGAGTGCATCAGGTTCATTGAGGTACCTCCAAAACCATTTTGTAAACAAAACAAAATTTGTAGCAGAGACCAGTGAGATACCCAGTGTAACGACCCAACTTTACTAGAAGGTTGAGGTCATTACTATTTAAATAAGTATAGTTTTTTTTAAAAAAAGGAAAATTAATTTATAAGTTGAGAAAAAAAATTTTAAATAATAAGAAAATAAATAAGTATTTAAAGTGGTAAAATAAAATACTAGTTTGGGCCCATAAAATAAAAGAAATACATTCAAATAATTATACCAAAGTTCTGAAATCCAAAAATATAATTACTGAAACATAAATGCGGAAAAGCTGAACTATTCCCTATGGTGATCCACGGTCACTTCTTATCATTCGCCAGCTTGCCCTTGCCTTTACCCTTACCTGAAAATTAAACATTTAAAAGAATGAGTATAAATTTATACTCAGTAAGAGACCCATACTTAGTCTCATTATGTGTTGTTAGTCTCTTTGTTAGAGTCCTGAAATAAAGTACCACGCTCTATGGTGCTCCCGAACGCACACTATCCAGTAGTCCCATCGGGACTGAACTTGGCTCTCGGTGAACCCGAAGGAATCACCCTAAAGGAGAGTTGGGCTGTAAGTGATCCCGTCGAATCACGTCTCAATAACTACTCAGACATATATAGGGGAGAACCTTGATGGACCCCTCGTGGTACGACTCTAACCAGCAGACCAACAGAACACTATAGGCTATACATGCTCAACATAATATAAACGTCTCAGCTCAAGCACACATAACTCAAAAGTACATATAATCACATCATGCATCAAAGGTACTGCATCTCAATCAAAAGGGGGAAAAAATCTCTTACCTGGAGATCTGCTAAAATAATTCACTGTTGACAGTCAAATCCTCTCAATACTCGGTCCTAAACATAACAAAAATTAACATTAATAATTTTTGTCAACTATCACCCTACTGTTTAATTTAAGCAACCAAACTTATCCAAGCTTACCCCAAGATTAGGGTTGAATCCAACACCACCTTAACTGGAAAATTCACAGTCCAATTTTCACCAATTTCACTTGAACCTTCAAGCAACCATAGATCAACTTATTCCAAATACCATCTCATTTAAGATAAAAATATTTAATTGGGTGTACCAAACCCATACAAACTCACCCCAAATGGCTCCAAACAAAGAACGGCTCAGCAGGACAGTCGGCTCGGGCGCGCGGCTTGTAGAGGAGAAGAATGCGTGCGGCTGGACGCGTACGGCTGGGCGCGTGCGGCTAGAGAAGGACGCGTGCGGCTGGAGAAGGACCCACGCGTGCTGCTGCGGCTTGCGACTCGGAGAGGACGGACTCGTGCGGCTGCTGCTGAACGCGTGCGACTGCGGCTTGCGACTCGGAGAGGACGGACGCGTGCGGCTGCGCCTGAACGCGTGCGACTGCGGCTTGCGACTCCGAGAAGACGGACGCGTGCTGCTGCGGCTGAACACGTGCGGCTGCGGCTTGCGACTCGGAGAAGACGGGCGTGAGGCTGCGACTGAACGCGTACGACTGCGGCTTGCGATTTGGAGAAGACGGACGTGCGGCTGCAACGTTCAGACGTGCGGCTGCCGGTCTTGACTCCGATTCAGACGACGCGATGAAGGTCAGACGGCGGCGACGGTGACGTTCCAACGTGCGGCTGCCGGCGGAAGGGACGGACGGAGATGAGAACGGTAGAGGTTCCTTGCGACGGCTAGGGTTCTTTGTGAGGAAGAAGATGATGAATAGTAACTATGGCATGCATCTCGAGGGTGTATTTAAATAAATAAAATTCTAATAATAATAACAATAATACCATTAATATTATTATTATTTAATTTCCCCCAAATAACTCCTCTTTTCCTTCATCTCTTCCTATTCCCATTTAATTTTCCCATAAAACTTCAACTTAATTTAATTCACCAATCACAAATTCAAAACCAAATAAAATAATTAAAAAAATAACCTAATAGTTTGGGGTGTTACACCCAGGCTCCCCAGATGAAGAGGGGCAGTGACCATAGACCAATTGACCGAATTTAAATTATTTTTATGGATGCCAGATATGCAGATGTTATCATAATTGCCTCTCCAAAAAAAGTTCCTCTAGTATTTTTCAATGATTTTACATGTATGTGTTGGGGCTTTAAAAACGGATAGCTAGTATGTGGGCAGACTAGAAAGTGTGGAGTTGATAAGAGTAATTCTCCCACCTTTGGAGATGTGAGAGTATTTCCAGTTACTCAACTTTTTCTGAATCTTCTCTATTATATTGTTCCAAAAAGATTTAGTATTTGGTTTACCACCCAGTGGCATCCCCGAGTACGTGATGGGTAAAAAATCTGTCTTTATGTCCCAACTTTTTGCAATATGATCTGATCTTTCTTTTGAAACATTAACTGGAGAGATAGTGGATTTGGTAAGATTGATGTCTAGACCAGTAGCCTTGTCCAAAAGATGTATAACAAATTTGAGATTTCTAACATTTTCATATTTATCCTCAACAAAAAGTAAGATATCATCTGCAAAGAGAAGATGAGGAAGATTTATATCTTTGATGGAAATACATTGTGCACAAGATGTTGAAGAATTTTGCTAAGATAGTCCATGGCTATCATGAAAATAAAAGAAGAAATAAGATCTCCTTGTTTGATGCCTCTCCTTGGTGAGATTGTTCCTCTAGGCTTGCCATTGATTAGAATATAGAGTATTGGACCGTTCAAATACAAGAATGTATCCATCTTCTCCATTTGTTCAAAAATTATTTTTTCATCAATATATAGTCTGAAATTCCAGTTGATCTTGTCGAATGCTTTTTCAATTTCAAGCTTGAAAACCAAGCCTTTGATCTTCTTTGCTTTCCAATAATCAATAGCTTCATTTGCAATTAAGATTGCATCAATGATTTGCCTGCCGTTAACAAAGGTCATTTGATTATTTGAGATAGTATGAGGCAATAGAGGTTTCAGCCTTGTGGCTAAAGTCTTGGCAAGAATCTTGTATAAAGATGTAGTGAGACTGATAGGTCTATAATCAGTAGACGATCTGCATTTGTCTTTCTTGCCAATAAGAGAGATATATGTTCCATTAATGCTTCTATTTACCACACCATTTTTTAAAAAATCCTGGAACACTTCCAATATATTTGACTTGAAAATGTTCTAGATTTTTTTGAAAAAATCTATTGTGTATCCGTCTAGCCCAGAAGCTTTGTTGCCATTGAATGATGAGATTGCCTCTTTGATTTCTTCCAAAGTGAAAGGAGCTCTAAGGGATGAGGCTTGAGTATTGTCCATAGGTTGCCAGTTGAGATTATCAATGATAGTTGGATTGATTCTGTTTGATGAGTATATGGAGCTGAAGTGTTCAACAAAAACTCTCTCAATGTCAACATTTGTATTTGAGCAAGTTCCCAGACTATCAGTAATATTTGATATTTGATTTCTTCTCTTTCTTGCATTGCAAACCTTATAGAAAAATATGGTATTTTCATCTCCTTCTTCCAGCCACACTTTTTTTGCTCTCTGAGCCCAGTATTAAGCTTATTTGAAAATAAGGTCAACAAGGTATGTCTTTAATGATTTTCTTCGGTCACTATCAATGAATGTAATAACATTATGAGCATTCATCATGTCAATCTTGTCTATCTCAGATTTGAGAGCTTTCATCTTCCTTTTATTAGCATTTTTCATCTCAAACTGCCACATTTTGACTTTTTTGGTCAATTGTCTTAGTCTTCTCATAAAGGCATATCCAGGATACCCCTCCTGAGTGGTGTTTGGCCACCAGCAAGCCACTTTGTTAAGCAATTCTCCAAAGAACAATTATTGATTCTGAAAGGGACCCGACCCCATTTGAGGTTATTTGATTCAAGCATAATAGGAAAATAATCATATGCGTAGCTTTGGTAAGAAGCTTGCTGGAGAGGTTGGAGAATCTATTTTCCGATGAAGGGGTGTAAAGGAATCTGTCAAGTCTGGAGAGGGAATCTTTGAGGTTAGACCATGTATAGATGCCATTTGTCAAAGGAGGATCAATCAGACCAAGACTTAGGATGAGAGAATTAAACTTGTTCATGTTGTATCTAGCAGGCTTGATAGATGAAGTTTCATTACTCTACCTACATTGAAATGTCCTGCCAAGAGCCAATTTGGGAAATAAGTCGAAGCAAGGTTTGTTATCTCTTGCCAAAGTAATTTCCTTTCTTTTCTATTGACAAGGCCATAAATTGTGGTCAACCACGAATTATAACCATCCGGTTCAACAATGTTTGCTGAAATTGTGAAATCTCCTATAATTGAGTTGATAACCTTATGCTTTAAATCATCCCACATGAATAGAATACCTCTCGATTTACCAGCAGCCTGTTTAGACAGATAGTTGATAATGATAGATCAACTCTATATAGACTTCACCAATTTTTTGTTAGCATTCAAAAATTTAGTTTCAGATAAGCACACAAAATCAGGAGCATAGTCAGAAATAACATGTTTTATTTGGGCTCTTTTATGAAAAGAACTGTAACACCCCAAAATTTTTAAGTTATTTTTTGTTATCATTTTATTAATTTTGGGTGTTATTTTGTGAAATGGTTTTAATTTGTGGAGATTAAGTGTTTTGGAAAGATGTGGGGTTAATGGTTGAAAAATTGGTAATTCTATTATTATTATTATTATAATTATTAAGGAGAAATATAAAAGAGGTGATAGAATGGTTATTAATGAAGAGAGTGGGAAAATTAAATAGGAATAGGAAGAGATGAATGAAAAGATGAGTTAATTGGGGGAAATTAAAATTTTTAAAATGATAACAAAAAATAACTTAAAAATTTTGGGGTGTTACAAGAACTAATCCCTCTTACATTCCAGCATATTACTTTCATGGGGAACTGTTTGACCCCGATGGTTCTACACCATTTTCATCCATTTTTTCAGTTGAATTGTTGGCCCCTAATGTGCTTGGATAATTTCCAAGACTAGGTGTCAAAACGAGATTGTTGTGTCTTAAGACAAATGATTAATTTCTTCGGATCAAAATCATTTTCGCTGATGTCCTTTTTTCCTAGCCAATTTTCTTCTTTATCCTCCTCTTCACCTTTGTTTACTAGAGTCGTCAGGCTGTCCCTAATGATATCAGATTGAGAAGGTGTTTGTTGATTAGGAGTTTCCATAATAGAGTTAGGGCTTGAGATGTATTCAATATCCATATCATTTGAGAGGGGGGATATGTTGCCAATATCCACCATAAGGTTTATGCCATCAAAGTGTAAAACTCATGTGGGATGATCGTCTGTTGCTCCTCGGGTTTGACTGTTGAATCCCCTGTAAACATATTTGGGACTTTGCTTCCTTCTTTGTGCATTTTTATAAATGGGAGGGCTGATTTGGATAGGTTTAGAGGGACTATCAAACTTTGGTGTGATATTTTGGTTGGCAATTGGGCTTTGAATACTGATTGGCTTGGCAGCGACACTATCGGAGTTATAAAAGAAAGTTTTATTTTTTGGAGATGTGAAGGAGACTTTCCTTTTCTGGTAAGGATTTAATGAATGAGTATGATGATCATCATAGCCCATTAAACCCTTTCCTTTATCCATGCTTCCTGTGATAACTGATTTTAGCCTGCCACCCAAAATTTCTGCCATCATCATAATTATCAAAAGTTAGGATAGTCTTGTTTTTTGTGCTTTGAAAATTTGAATTTTTCTGTCTTCTTTCATGCTTACGTTTGTTACCGAAGTTTCTTGCCGCCTTGCTGGTAAAGGTGCCATGAATGTTAACATTCTTTTCTCTGAACCATCTTCCTTCTGTGAAAGAGATGGTTTAAACCGTATGTGATGTTCCATTTTCATCTATAACACTTACCTGGACTAGAATAAATTCTGTGTAATTTTCATTCACTTTCAATCTGATGTCAATAAGATCAGTTTTCCTCCAAGTGGCCTTTGATACTTCCACTAGACACTGCAAGCGTCACCAATTTGTTTGAAGGAGTTCATGTTCCATGCATGGAGGGGTAACCCTCTAAAAGTTGTCCATCCACCATAACTAGGTACGAGTGTAGGGTAGGCATGTTTGTCCTCAGACCAGATTTCAAACTTAACATAAAACTTACCAATTGTAGTCCAACCCTTATTACTGCAAAGTAACTTCACCTATTCTTTATCGTTCAAGAAAATAAGGGTCTTCTCTGCATGGAATGACTGAATGAGAAAATTTGATTCAATCTATCGTTGCAGTTTGTCTGTTATTTTCTCCCAGTCGTCATGAAAGAGGCGCCTTGTCATTACAACGATGTTTTCCCAAGAAATGCTTGTTTCAAGTTCCTTAGTTTTTCTTGATTTTTTGCTATCATCAGATGAATAATATTTAGAGCAAACACTTTCAGATGAACTAGCATAACTAGAGTTATCGGAAGAAATCACCTCTACATATGTTCATCTTTTATGTTTCATATCTGTAGATGAGTCTGAAGCTGATGAGTAGTATGCCTCTTTGCTTGATTGGCTAATATTGGCAGCTCCAGCTTCAGTTGGCGATTTGAAGGATAGTATATTCAGAAAAGCTTCCCAACCAGATCGACTTACACTTTCGGGGACAAGAAGATAGTCTGTTCTACCTTTATCATCTACTTTGAAAATTTCTGCTAGATGTCCTTTCTTATTTTGAGTTTTGCTCAACCACATGCAAAAACCATCTCCTTTTGTTTCCTAGAAGAAACAGTTGTTCCTTGGAGTGTTGATCGAAGTCTTTAGTACATTTTTCAGCCAGTCTATTTCTTCGGGTACAAGCCACAATGGTAAAGGACTTATGGTGGCTAGTTTCAGTGATAATTAGGAAGCGTATGTATCTTGACTTTTTATCCACTGTCAACGTGAATTCTTTTTTCTCAACTTATTAATAACGAGGGAATTGCTTTGCAAATGACATGGTGATAGAATAAGACAGAGAAGAGTAGGGAATAAAGTAAAGACGATGAGAAAATAGATGGTGGGGTTAAGGGTATTTGAAGAAGGTGGTAGCTAATCGATGGAGTGATAACCGAAATAAAGATGGAAAGTATAAGCAGGTGCTTTTTTGATGAGGGTTGGTTAGTGAGGCGGTGTGATAAATACCGACTGCAGGGAGAGTGATGATAGATGATTATAGTTGTAGTTAATGGTAGGGGCGGTGTTGGAGATTTCTGGCGGCGATTATGATTTCGTCTTGTCGGGAAGTGTACAGGCATCTCTCCTTCTCTCTCATCTATCGGATTGAGGTTAATGAGCCTTATTTTTTCCTTGTTCTTGAAAATTATGTTAGTCCTCTCGATCCAAATGCTCCAAAGGACAACAACAATGATGTTGAAAATAATGATACCTTTTCTGTTTTTTTGTTGAATGCTGCAAATATCTTTGCATAGGAAAGTAGTGTTTGTGTTGTTATTTCGCCAATTAAGCATGTTCTCCACCTTCTCCCAAAAACTTTTTGTCACAGCACATCTAATGAACAAATGCTTTCTATCTTTAGAGTGTTTTTTGCACAGGACGCACCAATTTAGGTTAAGGGTCCAATGTGGAAGCCTTTTTTGAAAAGTATCAACAGTGTTTATGCATTCACGAAGAAGAGAGCAAATAAAGAACTTACATTTTTTGGGAAGATTTGATTTCCATAAGTTGTTGAAAATGGAAGGATCGACATTATTTTCATCCTTTATGATCAATGACAAGAATGGATTTTTTAGGGAAGTTTTTAATTCAGACCATTGTTGGATTTCATAGCTTCTGAGAGGTCTCCTTGGTTGAAGATCCTAGTCAAGGGTGTTTTGATTCCACAAATCTTTGACACTGCCTCGTTGGAGTAAGTGTTTAAATTTTAAATTCATTTTAAAGAAAATATATTATTAAAAAACATTTTTTTCATAGGTAATCCAAATGCACTCTTAATATTCATATTCATGAATTTAAATCCTACCAAATTGACTTTTCAAATTCAAAATTAAAATTAATGGAAACACTAATTTTATTCAAATTAAAATTGGGTTTGAAAAAGTACAGTTCATCATCATTTTTTAAACAGAAAAAACAATTTTAAGATTAACCTATTTGTTAACGTATGACCAAAATTTCATGTTAACCAGATAAGTGAAAAGTTTATAATAGGTAAGTGATTGCAACTCTCTTACAATTATATGAAGGCTTTTTGCTGGTTCTAACAAACAAGAAGCCATATAAGTCATTTGGAGCGAGGTAAATAAATATGTTGAAGTCGGTGAGTTTGTATTTTTGGGTGTAGAGTTGTAATAACATAATTTGTGAAATGTATATTGAAAAAAAGTTAGATATGATTATCTGATAAATATAAAAGTATTGATAAATGGAAAGATAAATGTGAAAATTATAAATATAAAAAAAAATTAAGTTACTCAATAAATATATCACACTTGTTATTAAAAAGTGTAACGTGCCATAGAAATTCAATGCGTAGTAAATCATATTAGTTTTTGTTAAAAGAAATATATATTCCTATTGAAACTTAAAAAACGATTAGTAATAAAACAGAAAGAATCGTCATTGATTACTGCATGAGAGACACATGAGAGAAACGCATGAGAGAAACGCAAAAGAAAGAGGATGATAGGATGAATAACGTGAGGGGACGAACATAAGGGAAAAAAACAAGAAACAAAAATCAGGAATTCAAGCAGGAGATTAGGAGAGATTTATTTCCATATTAATCCAAGGGTATTTTAGGAATTAAAAATAATAAACAAGGATATTAAGTAAATATGGCTTTATTTGCAACATGTTTTAAATTTTGCTACTACTCATAAATTAATTAATGCTCTTCATATTATAATTTCACTTTCTTGTAAAATTGGTAAGATATTAATTTCCACTTTTTCAGAATAGGATACTAAATAAAGATTCCTCAAAAAAAAAAAAAAATAAAGATTAGAAATTAATTAAATCATTGGTTTATTTTTTTATTTAATTTTTTGGCAAATTACAAAAACTACCACTAAAATATAGTGGTTGTCTAATGTAGTTTTTCTACTCTTGGTCTTCTTTTGGCATCATCTTGTACTTCTTTGAACTTATTAATTATTAATTAGTTAATGAAGTGGAGATGATGATGGTATCAATCTAGTGGAGATGTTCTAGCATACTTATTCACCCTTATCTATCTCTTTCCAAATTAAAGAAACTTTCAGTGGTAAAACTCCAACCCTCAAATTTATTCAATTAGTAAAATTAGAACCCTTAAAAATTTGATTTCAAAGTGATAAACATTTGAACCTTCCAACTCACACAATTAATATAATTTCTACCATTTATATAAGTTTAATTGTCAAATTTTAACACTTTGAGGAATGAAAAAAAAAAGATTTGAAGGTTGTAATCTGCTCCTATCTTTTTAAGAAATGCTACCATCACCGCTTGTATAAAAATCGTCATTTTATTTTAATAGAAGTGGCACTATCAATAATAATAATAACAACAACGTTTCCTTTAATTAAAATATATATATATATAAATAAAAAAAGAAGTCTACTGGGCCACATATATCTTATTTAGAACAAAATAATTAATTGAATTCATACTGTACAATCTTTTATTTTCACTCTATATAAAGGGGAGAAGGGAAGAGATGGATCATACCAGATTTAATAACCTTCCATTTTTCTCCTTCTTTGAAACCCCAAAAAATATCCCCAAAATTTTTGGTTGAAATTCTTCTCTCAATCCAATATTATTATTAATGGCTGAAACAAAATTCCAAGTTAAACGACTTAATACAAATAATGAGCAATGCCTTGTTCAACTCAATCCTCCTCGAAACTCAGTTCTTTTCTCCAACTCTTCTTCCTTCCAATTACTCTCCAATAATTCTCATGTACTAAGATTTTACTTTTTTCACTTTTTAAAAAAAATTATGATTTTTTCTTTTTTATGGTTGATCTTGGCATTAAATTAGTCCTAAATAAAAACTTGGCTTTGTTGGGTTTTTGCAGGAAGCTGATTTAATGAGCTGCAGTTTGGATGATCCTTTGGAAACTTTGAATTTGATCGATGCTGTCCAACGTCTAGGCCTCGACTACCGTTTTCAAACTGAGATTGATGCCATTTTAGAACGCCATTATGCAATTTTTGTGGACCACGAAGGTGATGGTATGAATGACGATGACCTTCATGAAGTTGCTCTTCGCTTTCGACTTCTCCGACAACGAGGATATTTCATGTCTTCAGGTAAATTAAAAGTGTGTTTGGAATATATTTTTAAAAGTAAAAAAAAAAATAATAATAATAAGTGTTTGGAAATCCACTCACCGTTTAAATAAAAACGAGTTATTTGAAATTTTTTAATAGTTTATTCATAAATGAGTTCTTATCCGTATAGTTAGAGATGTTCTTGTAGACATTGAGTAAGCTCAGTCTAAGCTCCATGTAATTCCATATTTCAAACGAGAAAAATGGAAGAAAAAGTTTTAAAAAATATATTATTTTTTACTGGAGTCAATTGTACAAGTTGGCAAGTGTGGTAAATAATGCATTTTCCCTGCATTGTCCTTCTTCAAGCAGTAAATGCATTTGAATGATCTTGTATCCAGTCTAAACGATTCTTGTACTCTTGTACCCCGTCTAAATGATCTTGTACCCTTGTACTCAATCTAAACGATCTTGTGCATCTAGTCTAAATGATCTTTTACCAAATCTAAATGATCTTTTACCAAATCTAAATGTTATATTAGTGATAGTCGTCTTTCTCTGGCTATCTAGAATAGACAACTGATGATAATTTAGATCCTATATCAATATCGTTTGGTATAGATCTTGTACCAAGAAGAAGAAGAAAAAATATGAGAGGTGAAAATGAATTAGGAAGAAATTCTGAAAGAGGAAATGAAGAAATCACAAATAAGAAGAATTGAGAATATGAAGAAAGAGAAGTAATAATATGAAGAAATTAATAATATTAAAAGGGGAAGAATAGATAACAAATAAGAAGAAAAAGAACTAAGGTGAAGAATGGCCCCGCAATATTGAAAAACAACGAAGGAAAAATATGAAATTAAAATAAAAATAGCTTTTTAGGCTTTAATTTTTTGTTATATGGATCATAAATATTTTTTAATTTTATTATATTTATGTCAGGAATAGCAAAATAAATTAAAATATTTACAAACTATAGCAAAATTTTGGATTCTATCACTGATAGTCTTCTATCAATATAGCATATCAATGACTATGAGTGATAGAATTTGCTATAGGTTGTAAATATTTTGTAAAATCTACTATTTTTTTTAAATTTCCCTCTATGGTAATTCTCCCTAAAAAATTAGGATGATATAAGCATGAATTTAAAAACCAAATAAATTATTTATATCTTCATAACTTAAAAATGAATATAAATAAGATATGGAATTATATACTCCAACCTATTTGCTTAAACTCCCATACTATAAATTATTTATTTACTTATATTATTATATGGCGTTAATATACTTTTAAATTCTTAAATATAATTTGGGTATGAAGGACCATGAGGGTGCTCTACAAATATGTTTCAACCCATTTTATCCTTTAGTTTCTTTCTAAAAATAATAATAATAACCATAGTTAATGTTTAAGAATTTTTCCATTGAAATTTTTTCTTAAAAACAATTATTTTAAATAAAAATTCAGCTGAAAATATTTATAAATATAAAAATTATTACAGGTGTATTACAGATAAACTGTGATATTTTATTGTATCTGTAAATATTTTGGTTCATTTTGTTATATTTCAAAATAATCATTTCCTTACCCCAATAATTATGGGTGATTATAATGCAATTTTAGGCATAATAATTAAGAGTATCAACATTTTTAAAAGTGATATACCTTATCGTTTATGTTTTATTAATGATAGATATGAAAGATACTTATCGTTGATAGACTCTAACAAACTTTGCTATATTTATAATTTTTTTTAAAAACTTGTTATATATGTTAATACTTTAAATTTAATTGTTATATTTACAATCTGTCTTAATAACTAATGTTGTTTGGATCCATAGATGTGTTCAATGTTTTCATGGACGAGGAGGGACACTTCAAGCAGAATCTTAAGCATGATATAAAAGGACTAATGAGTTTGTACGAAGCTTCACAATTATGCTTACCAGGAGAAAATAAACTGAACGAAGCTCAAAAGTTTAGCTCCAAAATCTTAAGAGAATACATGACAAACGACAATATTGATAACAAAGAGGCTAATCTTGTAGCAAGAACTTTGGAAAATCCATACCACACAAGCTTCTCAAAATTCATCGTAAAAGAATATTTTGGTGAAGGAGATGAATTATTACCTGCGACAAATAATAAATGGGTCCATGCTTTTCAACAAGTGGCTAAAGTGGATTTCAACATTGCCCAAAATATGCACCAACAAGAATTAGTCCAATTCACACGGTAAGTCATTTCCGTAAACATTTAAAACACGTGCCATGAAAGAACATGTATACATCAACTTTACCAAGAGTAATTTTTTTTTTTATCAATGTTTCTTATTGTTATTAGATGGTGGAAAGAGACGGGTCTGGGAAAAACATTGCCATTTGCAAGGGACCAACCACTTAAATGGTACATTTGTTCGTTGGTTTGCTTAATAGACCCATGTTTTTCAGAGGAAAGAATCGAACTTTCAAAACCTGTCTCCTTTATCTATCTTATTGATGATATGTTCGATGTTTATGGCTCGCTCGACCAACTTACGTTGTTCACCGAAGCCGTTAGAAGGTATATATGAACTAACACTCAAAGTCATGTATAATACAGTTATATATTCTTAAATCACTCATTGATTTTTAAAAAAAAATTAATGCAGATGGGATACTACAATGACCGAAGCACTACCAGAGTGTATGAGAATTTGTTTCAAATCACTTTACGATATGACTAATGAAATTAGTAGTAAAATCGATAAGAAGCACGGTTGGAATCCTATCAACTCCTTACAAAAATCGGTAATTTCTTTATATATATTTTTAGTAGCAAGAAGTTTACCAATAAAAATGTACGAACTACTGAAAATGTATAAATATAGCAATAATGGACCACCACAATAGACTACTATCTAGTCTGTTTCGGTAAAATTTTGATTCATTTTTCTATATTTGAAAACAATTCAATTTCGAGTATCATGATATTTTATAAATAAAGTGTAAAATAACTATTTATGAGTTTCGTTATATGTCATGGTCTTAAATGATAAACAGTGATATAATGGACATCTATTAATGTGAAATATTTTATTATAATTGTAAACAAGTTATTGTATATTTTCCAATATTTCAAAAGAACTATTATTCTAAACGTAGACTGATGAATATATGTTTTATTTAATTTTAGTGGGCAAAGCTTTGCGATGCATTCCTAGTGGAAGGAAGATGGTTTGACTGTGGTGAATCACCAAGTGCGGAAGAGTATTTAAAAAATGGAGTTGTGAGCAGTGGAGTTCATGTTGTGTTGGTTCATGCCTTCTTTTTGTTAGGACAATCAATTACCAATCAAACTGTTCATCTTTTAGACAATGACCCTCTAATTATTTCTTCTCCTGCAACCATTTTGCGTCTTCATGATGACTTAGGAACTGCGAAGGTTTGATTTTTTATTTGACATTTTAACATTTTGTTTAAATATATCTTTTATCCATTTTATTAACATTTGCATATATGTTTTTATCTATAAACACACAGGATGAGAATCAAGAGGGATATGATGGATCATATGTGAATTACTACAGGATACACAATCAAGATGTTTCTATCGACACAACTCGAAAGCATATGGCTAATTTGATTTCGAATTCGTGGAAGAATCTCAACAAAGAATGTTTGTCGTTCAATAATCCATTTCCTGCTGCCTTCATTCAAGCTTCTCTCAGTATTGCAAGATTTGTGCCCATTTTATATGGTTATGATCAAAACCAAAAACTTCCAACTCTTGAGAAGCTTGTTAAATCGATGTTGTACGAAAAAGTGCACATGTAATTTTATTTCATATGTTCAATAATATACTAGTCTTTGGTCATCTACATCAAAGTTCTTTTCAAATGGTAGCTCTCTACCAATTATGTACCGGTCTTGATATTTAACGATGAAGTATAAAGCGTTGAGTTTGAAAACTTTATAAGGATAAAGAGCGTAAATTTTCTCTTGATTACTTTATTATTCTTCTTTTAAATTAAATCAACTTGAAAGGAAGAGTTTTCTTTTAGCAAGAAACAAGAAGAGAAAGATCACGAGTCACATAACACAGATGATCACAAGTCATGCAGAGTTATAATAAGACTAACATAATAAGACGATATAAAACAAACTTGCCAAAGATAGTAGTATGAGGTATTTTACTCTAGTTAGGGATAATATCCCTTATATCTAAGGTTGTGATGAAGGAAAGATAACTTCACTAATATAAAGAGTAATCATAATGTTGTAAATCTCTTAAAGAAGGCATCCACTATGGAGGACGAAAAATCTTCAATTAAATTAAATATTCAATAACAATATATAAAATTCAAGAGGGAAGCAAAGGACAACAGTTTTCAGGTTGTTGGTATTTTTTTTTTGTTAGAAATGTGAACAAAACCCACGTTGGTTAGAGAATGGAGTATTTATAGATATACAAGTGAGAAGAACTATTTCTGCTGGTACGAAGATCTTTTGGAATAAACCAAAAGCAAAACAATGAGATGTATGCACAAAATTAACAATATCATATTATTGTGAATGGTATGTGCAGGTTTGTTGTTCTTCATCATCTTGTTGATTAGCAACCTACGTTTGACACTTTAGAGAAATGGACTTCTCTAATGATATTGCATAGCCTCTGATAATGCTGAGATACAATACCTACTTTTGAACAATCAAGTTGCTGGACAAAAACGTTGAGAAAAACATGCTGTGCAGAACGTTTTGGCTTTATAGCCCAAAAGCCAAACATAAAAATAAATCCTCTCGAGTTGTCAGACTCAAAGTCATGAGCTGAGTACTCCTTCACATGCAAACTTTTCTTCTTTATTAGAGTGTATGCTTCACTGTTCATCAACAATTAATTTACATCAAAAAGGAAAAGAAAGGTTATGCCAATTTTTGCATTCACATCAAAATCTTTATTTTCTCTTTTCTCTATTTGTGTTCGGAGGTGACATACAAGGGCGGATCCATTAAGGGGCTATGGGACACGTGACCCCCTTACATTATCGGATTTTATATTTTAATATTAATTTTGAAGTGTTAAATTACAGGATATATTAAATTTAGCTTCATTTTGCCTAATTTCTACTTCTACTGTAGTGGTTGTGCCCCTCCTGCACAACCCTTTGGCTGTGAGTTCAAATCTCACCTGCTACAATTATTTTTACGAAATAGTTTTTATTCTAAATATCAATAATTTTATTTCCTCAAATATCAAATTTCTTCATAAATTGTCATGAAATGGTTTTTATTCCAAACATCAATAATTTTCTTTTCTCAAATTTCTCAAATATCAATAATTTTCTTTTCCCAAATATCAAAATTTTTCCTAAATTTCAATGATTTTCTAAAAAGAAGATAATTTAATTTTCTAAAAAGAATATATTTTTTTTAAAAGAGGAAAAAAAACTCATCTAAGATAAAACCTTAACTTATTTCCTAGCCTTCATTTGTTATCTAACAAAAATTTTAGTAAAATGAACAAAGTCGGTGATCCAAACTTTCACTCTCTCAACAACATTCCAAGCAAAAGGTATTAATCTTTCTTTTTTCTTTTCTTTTTTTGATGATAATTTTAAATTCACATATTTGCATTATAAAAAATCATGTGGAAATTGTCAGTATTTCTTTATTGCTACAAATGTAGTGAATGTTATCGGAGTATCAGTGAAAGATCGTGATAATTTTTAGTGTGTTTATTATATAGTGTCTGGTGCCCCCCTATAAAAAATTTCTGAATCGGCCACTGGTGGCATATATTCAAGGAAAATTACATAAGATACAAAAACATTTAAGAAAAAAACAGTTCAAGACACATCTTTTTTGCATATTGCCAAATATATCAAATATGACAAGTAACTAGTGATATCATATGACTATCAGAAAGCTATCGGAAGGTTATCGACTATTAAATTTACTACTTACTACTTTTGCAATTTAGAAAATGTAGTGACATAGGCCCTATTAGCATAATTTTTTTTTTCTATTTTTGCAAGTGTCCCTATATTCAATCAATAATCTTCCTAGATATCCAAGACAAAAAAAAGGAGAAACAAATCCATAAAATAAACGGCCAATAACTCTAAGAAGGAAAGAATCCTTGAGGAATTGTAAAGAGCTAGACTTTACCAGATAAGGAAAAATATATTCCGACATAATTTGCATTTCGAGAGACCATCTAATATGACATTTCAAGAGAGAAGATGATAGACTGGCAGACAGATTTTATTACCCAAATTCGTGCCAAACAAATTATTGAATCACACACACCAAACACTAGTTTTAGTGGTAAGATCGGGTTGAACTCAGAAAGCACCCTAGTTTCTCAAACAAACTAATTTTCTATCTCTCTGAAAAGTATCTGAAGGGGGATTGTGATTGATTTTTTATTGCAAAAAAATAAACGGCAAAAAAAGAGCAAATTATAAAAATTCTATGTCAAAAGATGAAAAACCAGTATGTGAATTTGACTAAGAGAACAATGTTGGATATCTAATATTATAATAATATGTTCGGCAAGATGGCTGTCACGAAAACACGCAGAAAAATAAATGACACAAGAATTGATAATCCAGTTTGATGCAAAATCACCCACGTTTTGCGGATAGTGTGCCTGGTGGAATAAAACTTTATTATAAAAAGAGTTCACCAATTACAACGAAAGTACGCTTATCTAACAGATGCCCTCTCTTGTATAGCTTTCTCTTCAAACGTTTCAACTACGGCTCCCCTTCTTTGCAAATTACTCTGCTAGCTCTATAGCTCTTAATCTCGATACTTTTGTCTAACTTGTATTGATACTTGGGCTGATCTGGGGCTTCTCTCAAGCCCTTGTTTTTGTTTTCCTTGCTTCCTATACTTTTCCTCTCATCATTATATGAATGTGTCTACTTAGTGGAGATGTCTAAGTACACATGTTGACCCATTATTCGTATCTTTTTTTTATATATATATAAAAAAAACTTAGCCTCCCCTAACCTTAATTTTGTTCTAACTCATTAGGCTATTTAAGAAACAAATAGAGCATTTAAAGCATTTTTGTGAGAGGTGACTAGATAAATGAAAAAAAAATTAAAGGTTTAATTTGGAAAAATAATGAAAAGAAAATTTAATTATTAAAATGGAAATTTTGAATAAATAATTGTTATAAGTAGCAAATTTGACAAAATATTTACAAAATATTTATAATATATAGTAAAATTTTCATATTCTATCAATAATAGACATTGATATGCTTCTATCAGTAACATTGATAGACAATGATAGAACATCATTGGTAGAATCCATACTTTTACTATATCTTGTAAATATTTTAATTTATTTTACTATTTTTGGAAATGCACTAAAATAAAATTGATATTGTAAAAAATACCCTCATTTAAATTAAAATGTAAAACGTTAAAGAATTCAACTTCAAAAGTTTCTAAAAAGTTCAAAGAACACTAAAATACCCTATAATTAAACCCAATACCACGTAATTGATGTACTTATCCGACATTAAATATATTATATCTAAACATTCCAAAAGCAAAAATTTATTAACATCACCCAATCTGGTCCTTAACGCTTCTGGCTGCCTACAGAATGCATGTAATGCCATTAGAAAGTCATAGATGTCCACAACAATGGACTTCCTCCACAGTGAAACAAAACATAGTTGATTGTACCAATGAAGTTGTTGGCAAATGAGTATTGAAAGGAATAGCAACTTCAAGCAATGTAACTATTGGATAAATATGATTGACAACAAACCAATTGTAGGTTGATTGTCAAAAGTTAGCCAAGATGATGGAACTCGAGAAAGGTTGTTGAAACAACCATCAGAAACATGGAGATTGAGAAAGGGAAAAGGAGATTTTGGAGGATGGCCAAGTAAAGAAGATGAGATTTATGGTTTTTTGTTATCTTATTTTATTTACATTGCTAAATAATAACAATAACTACAATAATAATAATAACATAATAAGATGATAAGAAGATAATGAATAAAATATGGTTAAAAATACAAAATATGAAAAATTTTAAATGAAATATACAATTCCAATATATACAAAACATGTGTGCGTCGGGAGTTCCTATATTTTTTTTTTTAAAAAAAATACCTTCCATTAATTCCTAAATTCAAATTCAAATTCAAACTCATCTTCAATCTCAATTTCAACACTTCAATCTAAACTTCAACACTTCAATCTCAACATTCAACACTTCAATCTCAACTTCAACACTTCAAATTCAAATTCCTAAAACCTACAACTAATTCAAAATCTAAATACTAAAACTAATTGGAAACCTAAAATCTAAAACCTAAAACTAATTTGAAATCTAAATACTAAAACTAATTAACTAAAACAAAACAATAACTCAATCACTTACCGACGACGACGACAACGAGGACAACAATGACGATGGCGCCTCTTCTTCTTGATCTCCCTCTCCCTCTCTTGATCTCCCTCTCCCTCTCTCGATCTCCCTCTCCCTCTCTCGGGTTTCTTTCTCTTTTCTGTTTCCATTTTGTAAATAATGGAGTTAGACAGAGAACTCCCGACGCACAACGAAAACGTCGGGAATAGCGCCCTATTCCCAATGCGATTAGTGACACGTCGGGAATAACGCCCTATTCCAAATGAGATTAGTGACACGTCGGGAATCCCTAAACCTATTTTTGACGCGATTAGTTACATGTCGGAAATCCCTAAACCTATTTCCAACCCGATTAGTGACACGTCGGGAATCCCTAAACCTATTTCCGACGCGATTAGTGACACGTAGAGAATCCCTAAACCTATTCTCTACAGAAGAAGACAAGAAACATTATTACAATTTGCAACATGAAGACACTAAAGTCGCATGGCTAACAACATCTAATTTCTCAAAAGAATGAAGATTAATCAAACCAGAGGTCACCCATTCAATCATGTGATGAATCATTAACCCAATAGAAAGAGTATCAATAGGTTCATTTATCTTACTCCAAATTCCTAACAAAGAATGTAACAATCTAACAACATGAGCATTTACTGATGAGAAAATGGTGCACAAGTCTTCCATAGAAATTACCATTACCATGAAAACAACTGTCAGCAGCACCATAGTATGCTATTAATATTGCCTCAAGTACTTCTAAACTGAAGCACGATTTCATATTTCTATATTAGTACTCAAGGTAAAGACAGTAGTTGAAGAGGATAAAAAAGAATGAATGAAGGTGAAAAACAAGTATGCAACAAGAAATTCTATTTATTTTTTTCTTTTTTCTTTAAAAATATAAAAGTAAAAAAAGGTGTAGTTAAACCTTTGCTTTAGTTTAAGTCCAGTTTATTGTGTTATTAATGATTTCATATCACAACTTGTTTGAGAATTGAGATGCTTTTATTTGAAACGTTTATAACGACGAATGTTGTTAGAGAGTAACATTGCAATTTCTTACAAGTAATGACAAAATTGAACAAGGTTAAAGTAAGTAAACTTGAAATCCCATACTTATTAAAGTACATGAAGTTTGGTGTTAATTTGAGTCGTCTTAGGAACACTACCAAGTAAGAATCAGAGAGATTGAAGAAAAATTGAAATGGATACGTCTTGTTTCTTCACTTCATTCTCTCTTAATCTTAATCTTAATCTTAATCACTACCAAAATTACTCCGAATTTTGTAAAACAAAGAACAAAGAAACTAATTAAAGAGAGAATTAAACCTAGAAAAAAATCCAAAGAGATCCGCCACTTGAGGAATTTCTTCCATCAAATTCGCCAAACACAATCCCAAGAACAAAACAAATCCAAGAACAAAACAAACATGAGTCATATATGTGAAATTTGTATAATATTGGCAACTGACCTTAGAGATTGAGAACTAGCAAGGTCACCTCAATGATTGTCACTAAACCCAAACCGTGCTATCAACATCAAAGCATACTGCATTTGCACTTCTCCACCATTCCAACACCTTCGATATTTTAAGAGTAAAGTTTAACATCACTAACAAAAAAAGAGATATGAAAGAATATTTATCAACATTGGGTTAATGAACTCAGTGGCAATCTAAGAAAAGATATCAACCAAATACTTAACAAGTAGAAGAGAGAAAGATAAGATAATTACATTGCTGTAATGGAGATATGCTACAAAAAGGGTTGTATAGAAAGAGATATGCAGTCATTGATGGGATTTAGGAGAAAATTTACATGATATACTGCTTATAAATAGAAATGTTATATGCTTAAAAACCTGTTTGCTACAACAATAGATCTTGCTCAAAATTTATCATTCGTGCATAGTAAGGTGGTACTATTATAAAATTTATCACAACAACTTCAAGTCATTTCCAGTATGTACACTTTAGGATGAAAATATAAAGTGCAAGTCTCATACATCAATATATTCCAAATACTAGTTTCCTCACCTCCTCAAAGTTTTTTTCTTCTATATATATCTAGGATCGAATAATATGCAAAGTAGCTCAAATTTTCCATTCTATACTTCTTATAAAATAGATATTCATAAAAAGGATAAACAAGGGACATTTCAATATATTAAACAGTAAAAAGAAACCTATCTAAACAAGGG
Source organism: Cucumis hystrix (assembly GCA_025688845.1). Taxonomy (NCBI): domain Eukaryota; kingdom Viridiplantae; phylum Streptophyta; class Magnoliopsida; order Cucurbitales; family Cucurbitaceae; genus Cucumis; species Cucumis hystrix. The sequence continues at coordinate 15,364,370 of CM046894.1, forward strand.
CTCCATGAACTTTTATACTGTCAAATGATATTAAACAAATTGGTTAGACTAATTATGCCTCAATAGTTATGCAAAAAGAAGATGAACATTTTAGTCTTACCAAGTCTTTGTGAGTTGGACATTAGATATGTATTGAAGAACATTTTGCACTACAAGAAAAATGGTCTACGACAGTTATTTTCTGCCGCGAATAAAATCCGTGACAGTTATTTACAGTCATAGAAGCAAGAGTCATGGAAAGTCATTCCATGACAGTTTTCGAAAACTGTCGCAGTACGTTTTTTCATGACAGAAAATAAATGTCGTTAATTACTATTTTATGACAACAAATAACTGTCATCATTTGTGTATTAAGGACAATTTAAAAATGTCGTAAATTCGTTTATTATGACATTTTTTAAATGTCAAGGATATGTCAATCGTTATAGTTTTTTTAGAAATTAAATGTCATTGTTTTTCTATTGACAACATTTTTTCCTGTCAAATATAGGACAATCGTGACAGTTTTTCTTATAAAAAAATGTCATTGTTTTAATATTGACGACAATTATAGAGTGTAACAAATTCATATAATATGACATTTATTTTATGTTGCAAATTCTTCAATTACTACCATTTTTCCCTGTTCGCCTTGTCACTCCGCCATTACACAAAATTATGTGAAGCTTTCATATACTAGTACCAAATATATATGTATATGTCTGCATCAACAAATGCCCATACATACTTCTTTTTTTATTAAAAACAACTTTTAATAATTCTAGAAATCATTATTAGTGAAGATAAAAATATGCATGTTGGCTAGTGGTATGGCAACTCTTATCTATTCTGATCTTCACTAGGAACTAAATTCAATTGACATGTGCATGTAATAAATAATTACGAAGTTTTGTAGTTTGAATTTCCCTACTTTTGATTGTTGTATTAAAAAAATGTTTTTATAAAGATTAAAGCTAAGATTATTAAATGAACAAAGTAATTAACAAGATTTAATAAAATCAATTTAAGAAAAATGTCTATTTAATATACCATATATATGTATGGCAAAAAAATAATAGACAAAAACCCAAACTATAATAATTTGCATCTCAAATATAGATTATATAATAATTAGACTATAATAATATGCATCTCAAACACATATTATATTAACTCAAACTATAATACTTTTCACCCAAACACAGAGTATAATAACTCATAAACGATAACCATTTATTATAATAATCCACACTGTGATCCAAACGTCACTTTAATCTTCTACCAAACTAATCCAAAACCGTTAGATACAATCTTTTCCTTTTATATAAATTCGTTGAGTTAAATTCTTCTTTCTAAACTCATGATTAAAAGCATTTTCATCACCAATATTTGTGGTGGATGTACCCATTTGAACAATACATGAAAGTGTTGAAAAGTTATATTCGTAATAGAACTGACCTGAAGGATGTATTGCAGAAGCACAAATATGTGAGGAGACTGTTGAATTCTGTTCGGAGTTTCTTTCTAGATTAGATTCTATTGGACTTGGGTCACTCAATTCAAGGGAAGACAGACAAAGTGATAGACCGCTGTCAGCATTGCCTCGATGTACAACAATTGAAACAAGCACATCTTCACATTTTACAGAACACCGAAGAAGTACTGCATCTATATACATAGAATAAGCATTCCTATGATTATATACCGCCAATAAGTTACCTTCACAACACATAATTTTAACTTATGACATCTTTTGTAGACAACATATGAACCGGCTAAAAATGAAAAACCGAAGAAGAGCAAAAAATGAACAATGGCTACAAGTTGAACATAATCGATCATTCATGGCATGGATACAAGATCAAGTTAATGAACTATCAAATTGCATATTGTTTTCTTCTTATTAGTTACCAGTTACAACAACTAACGGTTGTTTTTCAATAGGTGATGAGTGAATTACAGGAAGGCGGAAAGGTTGTCTCAAACACCATATGGTGGCTTGAACATGGCCCCTACCTTGGTTTAATGATGTATGAGGGATATACGATTAACGAATCTTGTTACCACACAAGGTCCCGTGATGACCACTAAACGGTTCAAAACAGTGGAATATTATGTTAGTCGCAATGACAATTCAAGTGCCTAGTGCGAAGGACAAAAATCTAGTTAGTGATGACATATCTTTTTATGGGATGATTCAAGAGATTTTGGTAGTCAGCTACAATACGTTTTTAGCATTGTTCTTTTCAAATGCAATTGGGTTAAAAATAAGACGGGTGTTCGAACGAACGATCTTAATTTCACGTTGGTTGACCTTAACCCAGATCGAGCACTCTTAAGTTTCTTACCATCGGACACTCTTCAGATTCTTTCATTATTAGACATAGTTTAACTATGTCAACTGGTTTCAACCTAAAAAAAAATGTCAATAGGATAGAGCATAGTTTAACTATGTCAACTGGTTTCAACCTAAAAAAAGATGTCAATAGGATAGAGCAAAAAACAAATACATTGTATTTAAAACAACTAACTATTAGTCATTCTAAGCTCCACAAATACAATTGTACTAAAAAATAATGTACTATATTCTAAGAAATCAAACAAAAAAGTTTTAACATGATCAACTACACATATATGTATTCATAAAAAGACCATATACCTTGTATTTGCACCCAACTAAGAGCTAAAACCGTATAATGACTTTCATGCTTGAGTCCATACTAAGGTAAATCAGAATCTATGGTCCGAACTCTATGGCTTCCGATCAATAGTATGGCTTCCGCTCAATAGTGATGGTATTAATATGAGGTTTCAATTATCCCATTCCACCTCTCCTCTCTGTCGAAATTGAATCACCCCCAATGGTTGAATATCAAAACTAGATCGATTTTGCGATGTGAAGTAGATAGAGCTTCCAAATATCCTCCAGTTTTTTACAAACCACCTTGCATCAACGACATTCAATTCAACGGACAAAAGAGATTTGATAGGAACATTGAAACTGTACTTAAAGGTACATTCCCTTTCACTTTCAACATCCATCTCTTTTGTCGGTTTTCTTTTTTGTCTGTTTTTATTCTTTCGCAAACCATGGCCCTCTTCAAGCAACTACCACGTTCATGCAAAATTAAACGTAAAGACTTCATCATCCACTAGACAAACACTCTTCCACAATAAGATTCTGGACAACATAAATGGGGTGCCGCAAATCGTTTTCCATCCTGACTTCAGTAGATTCACTCAACTGGCTAATCTCCACTTTCAAAACCCTGATTGCTACTCCAAAGACTAATAGATTCTTCCTAGAAAGCAGATACGAGGACTGTGTCCTTTGGGTAAGAAAAACTACAAACCGGAATGGTAACACAACATAAGTTTTTAGAGTTGATGAACATAGAAGAAAATGCTGCATTCTAGTACCAGAAGGTCCCGAACTAAGCGGATGGGTTTCTTTCCTTTCAATGATCAGTCCAAAGGTGGAGACAAAACCAAAAACAAGACCCCCAGTGGATTTAAAATAGTCGAAAAGGACTACTGATCATCGGATTCAGAAACACCCAAAAAATCATATGCAAAAGCTCTATCAGACAGCAACCAAAGTGACTCCAGCACTTCCGATAAAGATAGGAAAAAAAGTTTCTTCTTAAATCACCCTTTCAACTGAAAAAACACCATGGTAATCACAAGAAGAGTATTCCATGATGACTGGGGAAAAATCATGACAAGTCTAAAGAAACAAACTGGTGCTATTTTTTCCTACAAACCTTTTCATGTAGAAAAGGCCTTGATCTTCTTTAATAACTCAATGCATGCAAAACTACTTTGCAACAGAACAAATTGTTCAACTATTGGAAACTTTTACGTTAAATTTGAGTCATGGAACCAAGAGAAACACGCAACAGTAAAATTAATACCAAGTTTTCGAGGTTGGCTAATCTTCAGAGGAATCCCAATCCATGCATGGACTTATGACACCTTTGTCCAGATCAAGAAAGCCTATGGTGGTTTTGTTTCGGTTGCAAAAGAAACAATAGACATGGTAGACCTGTTGGAAGCCTGCATAAAAGTGAGATACAATTACAGTGGTTTTGTTCCAGCTTTTATCAGTATCAAAGATAAAAAAGGATTCGCTTTGATTGTTCAAACGTTCTCTATACTCCATGGGAAAGGGTTAATTGAAAGAGAAGTAAAAATGCATGGATCATTCAAAAGACAGGCGGCGGCAAAATACGGCGAGTTCAACCCTCAATGTGAACAACTTCTGTTCGACGAAAACCTAGCAATATCGCCGGAAATGTTTGAATTCAAAAAAAAAGAAAATTTAATGCAGATTCGACTATAAAAGGGAATCGCATGGAGGCCAAGGAATTAATGGGAAGAAATCATTATAGGACAATCGTGGCTAATCCAAAATTGAAAGAGAAATGGATAGAGAAAGGGAAGGATTTGTTATCAGTTAATGATAACGTGCAGACAGGTGACTCATCAATGCAGGACTTATTAGAAGATAATAAGAAGATACAGAAGAATGACTCAAAGAGAAAAGTGGTGTTCACCTCCCAAAACAACGAAACATACCTGTACACACCAGATGCGGCCCCCTCAAAGAAAATGGTTGTTGAAGCCCAAACAGAAAACATTAATGAAGACTACAAAGAGAGGCAACACTTCAAGGGCCCACAAGATCAACTCCAAAAATATTATAAAGATAAACAAAAAGAAATTTACTCAAGCAAAGAAAAGGTTGTCCTCTCTTCGAAGTTGATTTACAGCAAAGAAATAGAAAAGGAAGGAGATTTAGTCGTGGACTTAAACAGCAAAAAACTAAAGTTAGTTGGCAGCACATCAAGCACTGATACCTCAAAAGATAACATCTCTCCTACTCCAAACGTCGTTCTTGAACCCCCCCCCCCCCCTCCAGATTTCACCAGCAATCTAAAAGCTTGAACCCTCTAAAGCCAATCAGAACCAGAAGTTCAAGAACTGCCATAACAAGTAAAAGAAAAGAGTTCAAAACAGACGGGGTGTCTTCATTGAAAAAAGCTTAAGAGCCTAGTTAAAGGAGAACAAACTAAAGCTCTCGCCTGACACGCAAGATTTTAGCTCAACATCAAAAGCTGATACGGAACACTCAAATTTTGTGCAGATTGAAATGCAAACTGATAAAAGAATTCAGGGGCCTTCTAGTTTGAAATGAAAGTTCTTGCTTGGAATGTAAGGGGTTTAGGCTCGCCCCAAAAAAGAGCTCAAATAAAATCAACCATTTCAAACTATGATCCTATTATTGTCATTCTCACTGAAACAAAAATTCAATCTTTGAATCCTCTTTTTGTTAAATCCATCTGGGAAAAAAAGGTATTAAATGGGCTATCAAAGAGTCTGAAGAAAGTTCGGGAGGTATCGTGGTTCTTGTATCAACACACATAAAGATTCTCACACGCTTTCAATTAACTTCCAAACTGTTAAAGGTCCAAGTTGGTGGCTCACAACAATTTATGGCCCTCTAAGAAGAAGAGACATAGTTAATTTTTGGGAAGAAATTGATCGTGTAGCAACTTTATGCGCAAATTCTTGGCTAATTGGTGGAGATTTTAACATCTTCAGATACATAAATGAAACTACATCTCTCAATATAGCAAATAGAAGTATGGACAAGTTCAACTACTTCATAAACAAGCATAACTTATTGGATCCTCCCCTTACCAACAACAAGTTCACTTGGTCTAATCTTCGTGCAAGGCCAACTTACTCCAGGTTAAACCGGTTTCTGTATTCAAAGGATTGGGATTCAGCCTTCAATCATCACTACTCCAAAACCCTTACAAGAACAATTTCTGATCACTGCCCTATCATTCTAGAATCAAATCAGTTACAATGGGGACTGACCACTTTTAAGAATTTCAAGAAGAACATCAAAAGGTGGTGGGAGAGCACATCCTTACCAGGTCAAGATCACTCTGGACATTCTTTTATGGAAAGATTGAAAAGATTGTCGAAAACGATCCGAAAGTGGCAATTCAAAAACAAATCTCAATCACTCGAGATAAAATAGGAGCTTATCAAAGAACTCGAAGAAATTGACAAAAATGAAACAAACAACTCCTTTGATGAAATCGACAGCACTAGAAGAATTGCAATTAAATTAGAGATTGAAGAAATTGAGCTAAATGAAGCAAGATACTGGAGTCAAAGAGCAAAAAATTTATGAATCAATCACGGAGATGAAAACACAGCTTTCTTCCATAAAGCTTGCTCGATAAGACAAAGGAAAAACATCATCATTGAAATAATAGACGAAAGGGGAGTAATTCACAACTCATCTCAACAGGTTGATAACTGCTTCTTGAATCATTTCAGGAAAATTTACAGTATCAACAAGAAGCCTGAGTTACTGATCGACAATCTAAATTGGAGACCTATTGATCTGCGCGCTCACAAATTTCTTTGTGCTCATTTCAAGGAAACAGAAATTAGAAGCACCATATTATCTTTTAAAAACAACAAAGCTCCAGGTCCAGATGGCTTCCCTATGGAATTTTACAAAAGTTCATGGTCTTTCCTTAAGAATGACATTATGGAGTTCTTCGGCGACTTTCATTCAAAAGGGGTGATAAACAAAAACATCAACAACACCCTCATATCTCTGATTGCTAAGAAAAAAGACTACTCCTTGGTAGCTGATTTCAGACCAATAAGTCTTACTACCTCGCTCTACAAGATAGTAGCAAAGCAAAAGTGTTAGTTAACAGCTAAAAAAGACACTGCCAAATACGGTTGCGGAAAACCAATTTGCCTTTGTGAACAACAGACAAATCACAGATGCTATTTTATCAGCAAATAAGGCAGTAGATTACTGGAAAGCTAGCAATAAAACAGGTTTTGTTTTTTAAATTGATCTGGAAAAAGCTTTTGATACAATTAATAGGAATTTCATTGATTTCGTGTTAATCAAGAAGAACTTTCCAAGTCGATGGAGAAAATGGATTAAAGCTTGCATCACAAGACTTCAGTACTCAGTAATCATAAATGGACAACTAAAAGGAAGAATAATTCCCAAGAGAGGCCTAAGACAAGGAGACCCACTTTCTCCTTTCATCTTTGTTCTGACATTGGACTACCTCAGTGCAATTCTAAACCTTCTAAATTCCGTCATGGCCATTCAAGGGGTTGTGTTTACAAATAACTGCAGAATAAACCACATCCTTTACGCAGACGACATTCTGATTTTTGTCGAAGACAATGATATGGCTATTTCAAACTTAAGGTGTGCTTCAATCTTTTTGAAAAGGCTTTTGGTCTTTATATAAATCAAAACAAATCAACAATTAGTCCAATCAATGTCTCTAATTCGAGATGCCTTTATGTGGAAAATCTTTTGAAAATTCCTTCACAAACTTTCCCTATCATGTATCTTGGCATCCCTTTAGGAGGAAAACCAAATTCTTTGAGCTTCTGGGATTACATCATTCTAAAAATTCAAAAAAAGCTCAATGATTGGAAATATTCTCAACTTTCTAAAGGAGGGAAACACACTCTCCTCCAAGCTAGTCTCTACAGCCTTCCAACTTATCAACTCTCTGTCTTCAAAGCTCCAGCGACAATCTATAAAAAGATTGAAAAATTATGGAGGAATTTCTTGTGGGGTTCAAACTTGAATACTACAACGTCTTACAACTCCCACCTCGTCAACTGGGATATTGTGGCTAGCCCAAAAGAAAGAGGTGGTCTGGGAATCTCAAAGCTTAAATACACAACAATACCACTCTCTTATGTAAATGGTTGTGGCGCTTTTCAACGGAACCAAATACTTTGTGGAGGAAAATAATTAATGCTAAGTACAGCACCAACTTCATCAGAGACATATTGACGCAGGGAAAGCATTGCAGTTTAAAGGTGTCATGGATGTCCATAATCAAAAGCAAATTATGATTTGAAAGAAACTTCAAATGGCAAATCAACAATGGAGAAAACATTTCTTTCTGGCATGGTAGATGGAATGAAAAAAGTCCACTAGCCATTTCTTTTCCGAGGCTATACGCATTATGCAACTCAAAAAATGAAACAGTAAATCAAGTTTGGAACAGCAACACAAATGACTAGAATATTAAGGCCAGACGTCCTTTGAACGATAGAGAAATCATGTTATGGGACAACATAATATCTTTACTTCTAGTTCCCAATTCGTTGAGTGGCACTAACAAACCAATATGGTTATTATATGGAAACAAAGGTTATACCACAGATTCAACAAAAAGGGCTTTGCAAGACACACAACAACAAAATTTTGGGCGAAGACTTCCTCAAAATCTTCGAAACGATTTGGTCTTCGGCAATTCCAAAAAAAGCAAATTCTTTCTATGGACCGTTTTCCATAGGAAAATAAATACTATGGAAATAATTTTAGAAAAATGGCCGTCCATGTGTCTGAACCCAAATAGATGTATCTTATGTTGTGAAAGTAGTGAAAATGTTGATCACCTCCTACTAGACTGTAAAATCACAAAACCTTTATGGAAGAAAATGTCTGACGTGCTGGGGGAAACAGTAAACATCAACAATTTTGCTGCACTAGACAATACCGTTTCCAATCTGAAGCAAACAAGCAGAAGAAATGCCATTAGATTCAATGTGATAGCTGGCCTTCTTTGGACTGTTCGGATAGAAAGGAACAATAGAATTTTCATGAAAAAATCAAACTCCATTATCAATATGTGGAAAAATATTTGTAATTTAATCGGAGTTTGGTCAAGGCGTCATACCACTTGTAAGCTGTATGATCATTCTACCATTTCTCTTAACTTTAGAACTTTGTTAGATTAGGTTGTTTTAGACTTCCCTCTAGCCTTCAACCTTGTAACCTATCTCTATGTTAATAGATAATGGCCCCCATTCTAGGCTTTGCCTAGTTGGAAGGGTCCAGTTACTTCAAAAAAAAAAAAAAGTGACATGGGTTCTATTATCATAATTTTTTTTCCTATTTTTGCAAACTCTCCTATAAAAAATCTCAATCTAACTAAAAAATATAATAAACATTTATGAAAAATATGTATTTTTGAAATCTAACTAAAAAATTATATTAAGGATTTCTCACAGAGAAGTATTTTGAAATCTAAACTAAATAAATATATTAAAGATAGATATTTTTGAAAGCCAACTAAATCATACGAATATATAGGGGGAGTTTGCAAAAATAGCGAAAAAAAATTATGATAATAGAGTTTATGTCACTTACATTTTCAAAATTACAAAAATAGCAAATTTAAAAGCAGATTACCATCTGATTACCGTCATATTTGCCAAATTTACAATATGCAAAAAAAAAAAAGATATTATGAGCTGTTTCTTCCTAAATTTTACAAAAATATATTTAAAATAGAGTGTTTCGCAAAATCGATCGTCTTATCAATGTCCTAAATACATTGTATGCAGAGGAAAGATGGTGTACCCAAGACCAGGGGCAAAAGTGGGATATTCCAAAAGTCAGAAATATCTACATTCCTACAAATATCTCAAACTTTTTTTTCATCTACAAAAGCAACACAAATTTTTGGGTAATATTAATAGACAACATATGGTTCTATGGCAGGTTGATATTGGCAGGGAGTCGGAACAATGTTGTCACACAGTTGTGTTACTGTCAAATAATTTGTACGAAAAGAAAAATGATTTTGGGTTCTCAAATTGTTGATTGGCGCTTTCCGGGTTTGGTTCTCTGCCATATCCTCTCATAACAAAACCCAAATTCCTACCTAAACAGCTACTCAAACTCAAACAGATCACACCCAACAGAACTTTGGAATATTGCATCTGTTTTTTAATATCAATTTGAGTTTCTCAATACACAGTGATTCAATGATAGAGTTGTTTTTAATGGGTTTCTGATTAAATTAGTTACATTTAAACAATAATTAAATTAGTATTTCGTCGAATCCTAAATTGAAAATGAAAAGCTAACTAATGAGAGCAGCTAACTAAATGGATTTTTCATCAAATGCTCATCACCCAAACTTAAGTTATTGTTTAAATCTAAATAATATAATCCAAAGAAGCTAACTACATTGCCCTTAATAACAAGTTAGTTCAATTCGATAAGATAAAAAACATATTTATTTGAATTATCCTAATCGCATCAAGACCTACGACATGTTAAGTGAAATAATTAACTTTCAAGCGTTCAACTAATTATTTGATTGATTTAATCCTAATTAAGTTGGTTAAATTGATGCTCATTTAATTCGATTTCTAAGTTAACCTAGCTTAACTTATTGCTTCTAGGAATAAACATACAACCAAGTTTCATACATTGTATAATAAATCAAAGCTATAACCATACATATGCAACCACAAGCGTACAAACATATGATTTAATTTTATTGAAATAGAATTCAATTGGAAAATACAATATAAGACTTGATTTAAAAACTTAATTACTAGTATATGAAATAGGGAAAGAATTCAAAAATCCCAAGCTAGAGATGATCTCTTAGCCCATTATTGACATGCCGAATAATGGAAAATTGTTTCGGTACAAAAGAGAGGGAGAAATAGAGAGAAATTCATGAGGTGGTAACGGTTGGAACATCAGATGCTAAACGACCTAGGTGGCGGAAGTTCATATTTATAATTAAAATCGTGATGGCGCCACGATGCTGGGAAGTAGATAGTCGTGCATCTAGACTTCAAAGCTTCCATGGCGTTGTGTTTGCACGAAATTAACTATTTCTGTCTAACAGTGTTATGACAATGTCGTACAGAGCGCTTTCATGGCAGTGACAAGATGGCCTCTTCTTCGACTTTCGACCCTGTTGATGAACTTTGGCCATATTTTCTCTTGTTTTACCTCAATTAATTTAATTTCATATCATTAACGTCTTATTCTACTCTTGATAAGCTCAAATTTCTACGAAAATAGAAACATAAAATCCTAAAACAATCTCAAATTATATAAATTTAGATACCACATTTTATGCTATCATTCATCATCGTTAAGCAAAACGCGTGCTATCTTACCTTGTATCTTGCATAGTGTATTGGTATCTTGTCTGGTCAGAACACCTTTTATAGTTAGCTCGAGTAATGGTGAAATCGCCTAATGATCAAAAAGCCTACTGACCAACTGGACTGCTGGTCAAATCGCCTAATGATCAACTCACTTGTCTCCTAGTCAACACACCTACCACAAAATAGAAACAAGTTAGAAGAAGGTCTGAGTTGCGGATAATCTTGTTTTATTTAAAATGTTTTGCAGATTTGCTCTTTTATGCAAACAGATTTTGTATCGTCCCGACAGTCGTGTTTCGTCAATCAGAAGTGTACCAAAATCTGATCAAAATACCAACACTCAAACAGACACTCTAATGCTCAATATAGTGAAACAAAGGAATTTTGGTTGAAAGAGGGATAATATGCGAAGAACTTTTGAAAGAAGAAATTGTCGTGTTTGTTGTTGTGAAAATGAGAAGAGAAGTCAGGCCTATAAATAGTGAGCGAGTAGAGAGGCTCCAACGGCTACAATATTAATGACAAAGGAAAACCGTTGATTGATAATTATCATTAATTTGAAACGGTTTTAGTTTTGAAAATTTTAATTTACAAAACGTTTATAAATTAAAAATATATTTTATTATTATTCCTCTCCTCACCCACCTATGGAGATATCAGCAAACCTATTTTTGCCTATCTCCTCTCCTCTCCTCTCCTCTTCCAAAACATACGTATCCCTTAGGATCCAAACCCATAGTTTGAAAGTATATGGATACTTAAAAGAGACTTCCACGTGGCTAAAAATTCTATTTTAAAATAAAATATTAATATAAATTTTGCTTACTAAAACTTTTCATTCAACAATTTGTATTGAAAAAAAAAAAACTTCTATTCCACGTTTAAAACGAGTTCTTATAAATTTTCTAATGATAAAAAAGAGTTTGAGAAATTTAAAAATAGAAAGAAATACAATTAACCTTCTTACTCTTCTTCTTATTGTGTGATAGTGAAAACTGAGTGAAGGCTATTTAGCCAAAAGAAAAGGTAGAAGGAATCACGTGTTGATAATCTGTGAAAAGGGTCCATTTCATGGGGTCATTACACAAAAACAACCCAATTTTAATATTTTGAAAATAGTAAAATAAACTAAAATATACCAACATTTAGTTAAAATTTACTTTTTTTCTAATTTATTGATTGTTTTGGTTTTCTCAATAAAATGTAGAAAATCCAAAAATATAGAATTTGTGTTATTTTGTCAGATCCATATAATTTTTTTCAAATTACACGCAATCTCGATCGCTCCAAATCTTATGCCAACCTCTTACCTCTTCTCAAATTTCCTCAAGCAATCTTTCACAAATTGTTTGAGTTTCTAAATTGGTTTATTTTATTAATTATCTAAATAATTTACTAATTATCTTTTCAAATTTCTCCAAATTGTGTAATATTTGGTTTTTGAATTTTTTTCATTTGGGGAAGATTTAGAAGATTGCATATCATTTAGAAAAATTAACAAATCTGAGTGTGTAATTAAGCGAGATGTACCAAGAAGGTTCAGAAAAGCCGATAAGTTAGATGATCAATCTTGTCTGAGATGCACCAACAAAATCTATTTAAACGAGTTTAAAAAGAATATTGTGAAAACTTAAAAACAAAAGGTAATTTATGATAACTTACCTTGCACATTTCCTAAGGTAGTCTATCAGCACTATCGCAATCCATTCTAAATAGATTTTATGATATTTTTCTTTATATTTTGGTTCATTTTTCTATCTTTAAAAGTAGCTTTTTCATTCATTTATTGGAATTGATTTTAATAATAGACATTAATACTCCACTATTAAAATGGAGTATTTAATGAAAAGTAATCAAAGTTAAAAATATAAATCTTAAAATCCAAGATCAAATTAACCTAAAATTCAAGACACATTTGCAAAATTGTAACGATTTTAAACCTAAAAACCAAATATAAATAAAACTTGAAATTAACATATTGAAACCTAAGATCAAAAGAAAAAACTTAACCCAAAACGTAAGAATTAAAAGTTTTTCATTTTCTTTCTCGTTTATTCATTAAACACATTTTAAAGTATTGTTTATCTTCAAATCAAATTTCTTAATCTTCTGCCGAACTTATATTCATAGAACACCAAAACCGATGAGATACAGTCTTTTCTTTTTATATAAAATTAATTCTTTAATTTAATCTCTTTTTTCTAAACTGATAATCAAAACCAGCATCATCATCCAAATTTACCTAAAAATGCCAAAATGATTTAGCAGTCAAAATGTCATAGAATGAAAAGTTCGTTTTTAAATCCCTCGTGATGAAAAAAAAAAAATTACTTTGAATTTAAACCAAAGGTACTTGTCCCCATCACGTTAAAGTAGTATAAATTGGAGAGGTTTACTGGGAGCTATCACCAAATGCATATCCACCATTATTAATTTTCTATTTCTCTCTGTTTGCTATTCAATTATCTCTCTTCACACCCATGGCTACAGCATCTGCAATGTTGATAGTTAGAGTTATTCCACCAGCTCATTTTTCTTCATCATCATTTTCTTCTTCTTCTTTCCAAGCATATCCAAAAGCTTCCATGGACAATCAAACTCCACAAATTAACTTCAATGCCCCTATTAATATTCCTCACTCTCAAGAATGGACCATTCCTTTAAATTACTCTTTTCTTCCAACTTCTCTTCCTGCAGATCCACAAATTTCCCCTTTAGATGTATGCTCTTCCTTGTTTTTTTTCTTCGCTAATTTGTTATGTATCTTAAAATTGTGAGATCGCTCTTCATCTACCTATGGATTAACTAACACTATTAGTGAATTATATAAACCTTCTCGTTGATTTTTCATTGTTTTACATTTTTTTTCAGTTTTTTCTATTTGTTGATTTTATAGCAGTTAAAAAGTGCAAAGACTAAGGCCCGTTTGGGTTATGATATGATTTTTGTAGAAGGAAATGGGCAATAAATATGAATATGAAATGAAGAGATTGAAGCATTTGTTAAGTGAAACTGCAAAAAATGATTCTTTGGAGGTCTTGAACATGATTGATGGAATACAACGTTTAGGAATTGACCACTGCTTCAAAGAGGAGATTGAAGCAATTCTAAAAGAACAATACACAATAATGGCAATTCATCATTATTTTGATACTAAATGTTCCCTTCATGAGGTTGCTCTTCGCTTTCGACTCTTAAGACAACATGGTTATTTTATACCTTCAGGTCATTTTTTATTTGAAGTATAGTTTTCATTTAATAATTAGTTCATAAATTTCAAAATGATACCCTTTTGTCCATGAATTTTGAGTTCAAATTTCTATTTGGTCCTTAAATTCTCACCAGTTATAATTTTACTTTCCAACCTTGAGTTTTATTTCAATTTGTTTGTGAAGGCTTTAAGATGTATAATTTAACTTTGATTTTTTTATTAAATACAAACTTCCTTAGTGTTAATGTTTTTATCTAAATAACATCTATGTCTAGATTTATCACGATCGATCATTGGTAAAACGTTAGAAGAAAATTGAGTAGTTTTGTTATTTAAAATATTTTTTCTTAATTATACTTAATTAGATTAGATTTTACTAATTTTTCATCACTATTCAAATTAATGAAAAAAACATATCATAATTATTTCAAATGCTAAAGCGAACCATAATAAAATTTCAAGTGTTTAAAAGTGAAAAATATTGAAATCTACCCACCAAATGAAAACTAAACTCAAAACTAAAAGGTAAAAAGTTTAACATTTTGAAATGACGTAGGGATCTAAAATGGAATTTTGATTAACTCACAACTCAGTTTAAAAACATAACATTTTCAAACCTGTGGAACAAAAAAATATTTTTCCAAATTATTGTTTTTGTTTGCTACATTACAGTCAATCCAAGAGCTTAACATAAGGTCGTTGATGAACTTATAGTATATTAATTATATCCAACCCTTTTAACACTCCCTCTTCATTATACAACAACATGACCTCTTAGGTAAATTTAATTATATGATTTGAGCTTGTATATATGTACTTGTTTGGCCAGATGTGTTTGAAAGTTTCATTGATAAGAATGGTGAATTGAACAAAAAAGTTCTTGAAGATATTGAAGGGTTGACGAGTGTATATGAAGCTTGTCAACTATGCTTGCCTGGAGAAGAAAAACTAAAGATAATTGGGGAATTTAGTGGCCATATCTTGAGGACAAAAATTAGGAATCTTGAAAATGATATGGCCAAACATGTCGGAGATACTTTGACCAATCCCTTTCATAAAAGTGTGGCCAAATTGTTTATTAAAAACCACTTTGGATTTCAAGCCACAAATAAGTGGATTTTTGCCTTCCAAAAATTGGCAAAGTTGGATTTCAACAGAGTCCAGAAATCATACCAACATGAAATATCTCAACTTTTTCTGTAAGTTCACTTCAGACATCCCTATTTTACTCACATATATATTTCTTTATTTATGGTGTCTAAGCCACTGGTTGTGAAATTGCTTTCAAACATGTTTGCTCTTTATAATTCAAGTTCATTATAATGTTTGATATTACACTTTATATGTTAACAAATGGTAAGCTTAGGAGTGACTTTTTCTCCCTACCAAAATCATTTTCAACCATGAGTTGAAATGTGTGCTTTTATTTGGGATGATTGAAAGGAATCACTCATAAAATTTGCATCACTTTTTTTTTTTTCTTTTCTGTTAGATTGTGATAGACTATTATTTGTTTTATCAGAATATAGATAGACATATATAGTAGTATATTTTGGTCTATCACAGTTCATCATAGATAGACTGTGATATTATAAAAATACTTTTATTTATTTTGCTATATTTGAAAATAACATAATAAAAAAGATAGTTATAATGGATATGTACTTTGGGCTTTGCTCTAGCTCATTTGGATATTTTCGCCAAATGTAACCATGCCCTTTATTGAATATACTATCGAGTGTCTAATAGTGTTAAAAGAATATCCACACAATGGAGACCTCTAGATGCACTATCAGACACTCATTTGCTTTTAAAAAAATTATAATGGGTAGAAATTTTATGAATAATAATTAAGTATGTAGCAATATTTAAAAAAAATGCAAATATAGCAAAGTGTTAAACTTTTATCACTAATAGACTCTTATGGTTTATATGATACATCAATATTTGCAAAAGGGTCTATCAGTAATAGACGTCTCCTATCATTCATAAAGTTTTACAAATTTTGCTATATTTGTAATTTTTTAAAAAGTTGTTATATACTTAGTTATTTTGAATCTAATTGTAGGTAAAAAAGAATCAATAGCTTGCCACATGTCAAATAAAAAGAATGATTTTATATCATTAAAAATAAATTTTAAAGTAATTTTGAAAAGGATAAAAACGATTTTAACAATTTAAAATTCTATCTTAAGCTTTTCGTTAGTGCAAGCATATTTGTTTCTACATATGTAATTATGTGTAAACATTTTTTTTTTCTTGGGGAGATTAGGTGGTGGAAGAAGACAAGATTATCTGAAGAATTAAAGTTTAGTAGACATCAACCTCTTAAATGGTATATTTGTTCATCAGTATGCTTAGCAGATCCAAAATTTTCAGAAGAAAGAGTCGAGCTTACAAAATCAATATCTTTTATATACCTTCTTGATGATATCTACGATTTATATGGTTCCATTGAAGAACTTAGACTCTTCACACAAGCAATTCAAAGGTACATCAAAGTTTTTTTCCTTGTTCTTTCTTTTTTGAGGTAATATTAATTTCTTGTGAACTGATAAATAATGTATTAATAATAATGCAGATGGAACTTGGAAGCTATCAACAGCTTACCCCACCCAATGAAATTTTGCTATATCAGACTTTATGAAACCACAAATGAACTTAGCCACAAGTTTTCTCTAAAGCATGGTTGGAACCCTATCCATTCCTTACAAAAATCGGTACGCATTTTTGTGTTATTTACTATAAAAACTAAAACTTGTTTGATAATTATTTACATTTTTAAAATTAAATTAATGATTGGTCGTTTCTCTATCCATGATTTTTTTTTCTTTTTTAAAAAGTGTTTCCAAGAATTAAATCAATTTTTTAATACTAAAAAAAAGTAGCTAATTTTTTTAATAACTTGTTCTTAATTTTTCAATTTGGTTAGAAAAATGAAAATTATAGTAAAAAAGTGGTGCGAAAAGAAACATAATTTTTCAAACCTAAAAACAAAAAACAGAATCAGTACCCAAAGGGAGACTTCAAAGTTTAACATTTTAAAGTACACTCACCTTTTTAATGTTCTTTTATGACTTTTTACTTTTAGTTAAGTTATTTTTTTGGTATATGAAGTTGTAAGTTTTATTCAAGTTTGATCTATGCTTTTATTCTCCAATTTTAATCCTTGTCTTTCAATAAATCTTAGCATTAGTTGATGTGATTTTTAATAAATCTTATTTCCAACAAAGCGATTTTTTTTTTTTTTATCAAAAGATGGTTAAATACATACTGATAGTAATTAATTTTAAAAGAAAATCTATGGAAATATATTTTCATAAACTTTTATAGAGGGAATGCACATAAAAGACTAATTGTTTTCACAAACATCAACCAGAAACTAAATGCATGACTGATTTTATGATTAATTGAAAGATAACTAAAATTCGACAATTAAAAGCATACTACTAAAAATATTATTTTGACCTTTTTTTTCCAGTGGACTAGCCTTTGTGAGGCATTTTTAGTGGAAGCAGAATGGTTTGCTTCTGGCCATTTCCCAAGTGCTAAAGAATATTTAGAGAATGGAGAAGTTAGTTCAGGAGTACATGTTGTTTTAGAACACATCTTTTTTCTATTAGGCCAGGGAATAAACAACAAAACTCTCCAACTTTTGGGTACCAACCCAGCCATTGTATCTTCCACCGCATCAATTCTACGACTTAGCGACGATTTGGGAAGTGCAAAGGTAAAAACGATATATAGATTTAGAATGACTTTCTAAATGTCTAAAAAAACATATTTTCTTAAAGTTTCGTCCTTGCAGGATGAGAATCAAGAAGGATACGATGGGTCGTATATTGATTACTACATGAAGGAAAATCCGGAGATCTCTGTCGATAGCACACAGCAGCGCGTTCACCACATGATTTCAGATGCATGGAAGAGATTGAACCAAGAAAGCCTTTCTCCAAATAATCCATTTCCAGAAACATTCATACAAGCTTCTCAAAATATGGCCAGATTTGTTCCTATTTTATATGGTTATGATGAAAATCAAAACCTTCCAACTCTCGAGAAGCTGATGAAATATTTGCTCTATGAAAGTGTACAAATTTAAATTAGCTATCTCTCTTTTGGGTGGGATCAATAGTCATGCATGTTTACCAGTTAGATAATTGATTAGAGAATAAAATGCTTTTGATTCTCAAATGTGGTTGTTAGAGAACTTTTACTGATATTTTGGCCTAGTAATTTAGTTAAACATAATTACTTTATGTAAAAGTCACTACATGAAAATCAGTTTTCACGACTTCGGACACCACAGAAAACCATTGGCTAAAATAGGCTCTCCCAAATCGAAAAGATAAACGTCAGAAAAAAAAATTTTTTTTAATTAATCAAAAGCATTTTATTCTTTTTTTGAGTTTGACATTTTCTCTATTTTTATGGTTTTAATGTGTCGTTTTGAATATATATATATGAATTTGAATGATGTCGAATGCTAATATTGTATATTTTGAAATGATTAATGTGTGGTTAATTACTTCTAGAGATTGGAAGTTTGGATAAAGATGCTATTTGTTGGTTAATTACGCATATATGTTTAGTTTTAGGGATTTAAAGTGATTTGAATGAAGGATATGATTGGATGTTGTTATGGAAGTGATCTATTTGACGGTTAGTTTTAGGGATTCAAATTAAATTAATTTACATGAAAATTTTAGTTATGTAGTTTAATTTAGTGTAACACTGTTAGATTTAAACAATGGATCTTTTCAAAAATATATTTATACAGGTCCACAATGAAAAATATCAAAAAATGTCACGATTAATTGTCATCCTAATATATTTGACAAACAAACAACATTTGAAGAAAAATAAAAAAATTGCAAAAGAAAAAAAAAGAGAGAGAAAAGAAAAATTACAGAAAAATGGCAAAGAAGAGCAAATATAAAATTTTTAAAAATTATCAGAGAAAGACGATGAAAAGAAAAAAAAAATGACATACGAGAAAGATGAAGAAATATGATAAAAAGGAAGGAAAAAACTAATATAAAATTAAAAAAATGGTCAGGATATTTTGATTTTGTAGGCCATAAATATTTTCTCTTATATTTATAAAAATTAATTTTTAAACAATTATTTATTTACTTAAAAAAATCTATTAAAAAAAACACTATATTGACACATTGCTTGACTAGTGCTAAAATTAAGTTTTGTGTTGCATATCTATTTATTTCTCACCTAATTATCAATCTCTCCTATAATTTTCATAAGTTAAAATGCATTCATATATTATATAAAAATAAAACCAACTTTTTTAAAAAAAATAAAAGTTATGATAATTTTTAAAAATAAAAGATTAATAATATGTCTATTCTAACTATTATATTATGAGATAATGATTAGAGATTTAGTTTAAATAGGTTCTACCATAAACTACAATTACACTGAAAATGCAAACTTCTTAGAAAGTATAGATGGTATAAACAATTATATTATAAAAAAACATAAAGATATAATGAAAAAGAATTTTATAAAAAGATTGAAACAAATATTTGGGAAAAAATTGAATAAATATAGAATAGATCAAAAGAATTAAGAACTACATAAATATGGTAATAAATAAGTTAAAGATTGATTGATTATAAATATATATATTTTTTAAAATTGTTAAATCAAATCAAATGAAAATAAATATGGAATCACTGATTCAAAATTCAAAATAGGAGAAAGATATGGGTATCTTTTGAATTCATATGTTAAAGTCTCATAACTCATTTAGATTGTACTTCTAGACTTCTAGTGAGAATTTATGGTAATACAATTTCATAGTACTCGAAAAAGTGACCATACCAAGGGCAACTTGGGGATTAAAAAATATATGTTATGTGGATGGCAAATTCTTAGTTGGGCTTGGGATTGGGCCTAAGAAAAGAATTGAGAAGTAGGGAATTCTTATTGGGCCGAGGTTTATTATGGGAGGGTCCAAAAGTGTGTTTAGGAGGCGGCGAACGTACGAAAAGAAGGAAGGTGATGGTGTGTTTGTTCTGGTCCGCGAGGGAGGGGAGCGAGCGAGCGAGAGAGAGAGAGGGCAGTGAGAAGAAGAGAAGGAAAAGGGGGAAAAGTCCCGGCTGGCCTGGAGTTGAATCCAACAGAGAGAGAGAGATACGCAAAATTAGTGCTCAAGCAATAACACCCATTCATCTCTAGCGATTTGCGGGCTTTCTCTTCCTCCTCCTCCTCCTCCTCCTCCTTCATATATTTTATCTTTCTCTCAATTCAACAATTTCTACCACTAATTATTAGGGTTCCCATTGGATTCCCAGCCATGTCGAAGAAGAAAGTCACTGGTAATACTATGACCCTCAAGGACTTCCATGGCGGCTCTATCCCTACTGATCTTCCTCTCCCCTCTGCTCCTGGCCTGTATGTCTCTCCCTTCTTCTTTCCTTTTTTTTTTTTTTTACTTTAATCATCTCTTTTTTATTTTCTCATATACACTCTATTTATCGGGACTAGATCCCAGTTATTGATTTGAAACTAGATCTGCTACTGCAATTTGGCTGATTTTATTGTTGTTTTTTTTTTTTTAATTTTCTTTTTATCCTTTCTGAAGAACGGTTAGACCTTCTGATCGGACTAGTTTCGATCGTCCTACATCGTGGGGGAACCCAATGAACAGGTCGGACCATCGGTCTAGGCCTCATTCATCACCGGCAACCAGGCATTTTGATGACAAAACACCATTTCTTGCTTCTGCTGCACACATTGGTCGGAATTTCGATGAGGATGAAAGGAAGCCTTTAGGTGGTGTAACTCCTCCGCGGCGAACTATTAGCGACGAGAGCATTAGGGTTCTGCCTAGTCGTAACTCTGAGTTGAAGCCTGAATATGAATCAAGTGGGAGGAGGTTTGCTCCGATGTCGCAGTTTCCAACTCCTGGTGCGGTGAATTCGTACGCAGGGAGGGTTAGTGACGCCCTACAATCAGGGGTTGCTTCTCAGAATTCAGGTGGCGGTAGTGGGATGGCTTTTTCTGGGGCTCATCCAAATGCTTGGCAAGCAAGGAAGGAGGTGGCTTCTGGGCTTAGTGAAAATTCACATTCTGCTTGGGATGGACCGAGTGCTGTCTCAAAGCTTGCTCATGCTAGTGCTCTTGAAAAGGTGTCTTCAGGGAGGTGGCAGTCAAAACAGTCTCTTCATTATCAAACTGATGTTGTTGTTGCCGCATCTACCGAACTAGATGTTAAAGCCCAGCCAAAGGGTTATGGTAATTCCTTTGACAGGGTGGATGGATTGTATAGTAGGGAACATCGTGATGCTTCATTAGCTAGGCATGCAGAAAGAGAACTTAGCGTAGATGATGGAACTGAGGGACATAGACAAGATTTATCAGAGCATGACAGGCTCGTAGTCCCTAGGTATCATCCTGTAAAAGAGAGATCTTCTAAAGTGGATGCTGCTGTAGTTCAACATTCTGATCCTGATCAAATGTCTGGTGGACGTGGATCTGATTTGCATCCTCCTGTGAGTTCATTAGTATCAGAACGCCCAAAGTTGAAATTACTTCCAAGAACCAAGCCATTGGCTGGTTCAGAACCCAATACAGTTGATCATACCCAGGTATGAACAATTCGTTTGTGATTCTGTACACCTTCCTTTAGATTTTACAATTAATTATTGATCCTTGTTATACTGTTGAATGTTTGAATGCCAGATAATTCCCGATGCTGTTTCTGCTGACAATGTGAATGAAATGAATGGAAATTCAAATTATGTGAAACCTAGTTCAGCTGGTTCTGAGAGTGGGAAGGATGGAATTGAGCGTCCAAAATTGAATCTGAAGCCTCGGTCTCAACCCATTGAACAATCGGAAGGAAATGCTGGGAGAGACAGGTCTGTAACTTGAACTGCAATTTTTGACAATAATCCCTTATTTTCTTTTCTTTTCTTTTTCTGCTTTCCTATTCATTTTGAAGATGTATATTAATGATGTAATAGGAACGTATTTGTTTAGTTGCATTTGCTCAAGTTTTGTAGTCTTTTGCGGATTTTGGTACACAATAGCATAAAAGGAAGGAAAAAAAAAAAAAAAGAAATAAGAAAGAAAAAAGCCCACAAAAGGGAGCACCCTAGAGGAAGGGCGTCCAATTTAACAAAATGAGAACTAATGATTAATTACAAAAGGAACTCACTGACTTCTAAAGAGAATTTAAAATTTATAACTGACCAAACATCAAAATAGCCCCTCTATAACCTTTTAAAGATTCTATTGTTTCTCTCCCCTGAAATACTCTCAACAAAGCACATACCCTAACTTTTCATAAGATGGAGGAGGAACTCCTCAAGCATATCACTAAGTGCTCTGTGAGGGGCTAACTAAAGGCTATTCATTCCAATTAAGTACTTTGTTTGTTTATTCATGGTTTCCATAAAAAGTTCATTCATCGTTGGTTTGTTTCAAGAGCACTTCCTCCATTCCCATTCAATTTTTCTTCATTTATATGAGCATTTCTCAATTGCATTGATGTATGAATACCACATCTTGTCTGGAAAACGTAAATTTGCCTAATGGCATGATAGTTTATTATGCCTATTGATTCAAGTGAAAATATGCAATTTTTCTCATGTAGACCTTCTGGTCATTTTGTGTTTTGTTATTGTGAAATCTTTTAACTCCATCTGGATCTTACATAATGCTACCTTCTTGGTATAAAATAAAAGGATTGATTTTTCTAGATTTGTTCCAACTGTGTCCTTGAGTTTTATAGAAGGTTAATTTTTCAAATTATGTTTGTCACTTGGTTTAAATATCAGTGATCTAGTCTGGCCAACAATTCATAATTGGGGCTATCAAGTTGGAGAATACAGGCAATAAAAATGATCTTAGCCTTAAGCAAAAAAGAAGACAAATTCTTGAACGCCTCACACGCGCATGTCATATTGAGGTACTACAGTAGAAAATTTGCAAAATTCAATCAAATTGATTGTAATTGTTAGTCAACATGTTGGTTAGTCATATTCTGAAACATGAAAGTATCAGTCTAGGCAACAAACGCATGTTGGGGCTATCAAGTTGGAGAATTGTAGAAGAATAACACCGACTGAAAGGAAAGAGTATACTTTAGTGTCAACCGTGACAAAGTATATCGGTGCTATCAAGTTGGAAAATATTGGCTCGACTAAAAGAAAAGAGTGTACATGAGAAAAATGTTTGGAATTTGATGAAGAAGTTGGGTCTTAACTCTTAGTCTTAGGCCACTTTTTCCATTTTGGATCCCTATTTTTCATTGTGTTCTCTATGAATCCCAGCCTCATGACTTCTCATTGTGAACAGACTTAATCCATGAGCCAAACATTGTGCTTTTCTGTGGAACTTCTTGTAATATTGAGATGTTAAACAGGCTGTAAATTTTGTTTTTGTTTGCTTAGCCAATGGGTTTACTTCTGTAAGTTAACATTTGAATCTTAAACTTGTAAGTTGTAACCATCCAATCCACAAAAATTACCTCGTGTAATAACAGAATTTGGTTGATCAGAACACTTGTGTTTCCATATTTCTGTATTTGCCTGGAGTGGAAATCTATTTCTGACAGTGTAAATTTGAATCTTTTTGCTTATTATTACCATTGGGGTTTTTTTCTGTATTTGCCTGGAGTGGAATAGTCTATTTCTGACGTGTAAATTTGATTTTTTTTTTTGCTTATGACTACCATTGGGGAATTTTTAATGCTACTTACCTTGCTGATAGGAGGTAAATGTCTGTGCCTTGTGCAGGATTGCTTTGTTTGGTGGTGCTCGCCCACGGGAGCAGGTGAGTTATATCTTTAGTTTTTGGGTGTCAGCTTTGTGTCATTTTGATGGCTCTGCGCGGTTATTGAATAATGAGAGTATTCCTTCTTTTGTTGTTTCTCAACTAGAGTATGCAGTCAATAAAGGACTTAATTAGTTAAGTGTCCTGTACTTCTTTATTGGCTTTCAAATAAATAGTTTTACCGATGTGCCCCTATTTTATGGCCTGCTCTTTGTGGTCTCATCTTCCCCATTGGATGATAAGATTTGTGCTTTCCTCAGGTTCTGAAGGAACGAGGGATTGACAATACCACAGTTAACAACAATGATCTTGTCCAACATTCTGAAAGGTATTCTACGCTGTTTTTGAATATATTGCAACTCTCTCTCCCTCCCCTCTAACCCTCACTCCCCTCACCCAACAAAAGAAAAAAAATGGTAAGGAAAAAGAATCTTTCAGTGAAAATAACTGTTCATGCATAACGTTACTCTTTGTTGTTGGAAGGACTGACGAAAACTTTTCAAGGACTGAACGGGTTCAAGGACCTCCTGTTCCTGTGCATCAGACTGGAAAGGCGGATAATCAACCTTTTGATCGAAAGATAGGCAAGGAAGGCGAGCGGAAGGATAACAGGGCAGATCCAGAGATGCAAAGGAGGAATTTCCGTGATAATCGAAGGAAGAACAGAGAAACTGATAAACAACAGCAGCAGCACGAGCGACCACCTTCACCAGAGACTTGGCGCAAGCCTGCTGAGCAGCCAAAACCTGCCTCCCCAAACGCTGGCGGCATGCGTTACGGGAAAGTAGCTTCAGCACTTGAGCTGGCTCAAGCCTTCTCTAGATCAGTCTCCGATTCAAACGTGCCCGATAGGGTTCCAAGTCAAAGGAACCTGCCAGGCCGGTCTCAGATGCCTTTTTCACGGCTAATGGGGCCATCCCCTAGACCTCAAATTAATGGTTATTAAAAAAATCAACCGTTCTGGGTCATGGGAAAAGGAAAAAAGAAACAAAAAAAAAGAAAGAAAGAAACGGGTGGGGAGGGAACAAACGCAATAAGCAAAAAGAAGTTGGAAACTTTTAGTTTGTTATTTGGCTTTGCTATATGGTGAAAATGATTGTATTGAGACAGTGATACACGAACAGCTGCTTCATTAATTTTCATCGCGAAGACTTTATGGTTTTTTCTCACTTAAGAATGTTTATTATAAAGTAGTACTGCAGAGTGGATAGTTTGTTGTTTGTCTTTGTTATTACAATTATCACAATGTTTAAGAGTTCTCGTTAACTAATACACTAAAAGAATGAATTTCTCCTATCAATAATTTGTGTTTGTATAAACCAACTAGGAAATGATCATTAGTCTGGCTTCCACTAAAAGAACTCGACAGTTCCAACTTTCAAAGGTGTGGGATCCATTATCCACCCAAAGGGCCTAACCACCACTATCCACGAATTGGTGGCTTATGTACCGGTAAAAAGCCGCACTGAATTTAAATTATTAGGTCAAATCCCATTTGCTAACAAAACGTCACATTGGAATTATACTACCACTTCTCATCAGCTTCTTGGGTTCTGAACTTAACTTTTAAGCTCTGTCTTTTGTCTCTATTTCTTGGTACTAGTGTTTGATAAACCCAAGGTTTCTCAGAAGAATCCTCATGGAAGTTAAGGACATGTTGTTCAATCTATCTTAGTTCAGCTGTCTTATATTTTTCTTTTAAATTTGATTTATGTTGTATGCAACATAGGAAGAGAAGGAAAAAAGAAAAAGTTGAACTGTACTAACTTTGCAGTGAAGTTACAACAGAAGATTCAAAGAGAATTCTTCCCCAACTTTTCCCCTTTTTCTTTCCACTTTCCTTTTCTTGCATGCCAACTCTTTAGGATTCTCATTTTTTCCAGTATCTCAAGAGTTCCTCTCTTTCCAAATACAAATCTTCTGAAGCTGAATGAGTTCATATGGGTTTTTATGTTTCATATTGTTTTGAACGATGGGAGTGTTTTGTGATCTTGAAGTAGATGTCAATGGTGAAGCAACTTTTTTGGTGGACAAGGTATATCAAAACTTATATATATTATTGTATTGTCATTCCTCTTTCTTTCTATTTCCAATAAAGTTAAAAAAGCAAAAGCATTTCTCTTAAAACTTCCTCAAAAGTTTTCCATGATTACCCTGAAGCTATGTTCCCTTCATGTTTCTCTGTTATCCATTTGCTTACACTGTTGTACCATTCTTTTTGGTTTGCTCTAACATCAGCCTCTTGCAATTGAAATCTGCAGAGGATCA
This sequence comes from Cucumis hystrix, assembly GCA_025688845.1. Taxonomy (NCBI): domain Eukaryota; kingdom Viridiplantae; phylum Streptophyta; class Magnoliopsida; order Cucurbitales; family Cucurbitaceae; genus Cucumis; species Cucumis hystrix. The sequence continues at coordinate 15,390,630 of CM046894.1, forward strand.
TTCTTTCTTTCTCTGGTAGGCTAAGGAAGTTAATAAGAACAACCACAGATGTATCAAGGGGTTTGAAAATTGTCTTACATGGATTTCCAGGAGGTCCTCAAGGCTTTGAACAAATTGCAAGGTTTTGCTACAATGGTGGAAGAGTTGAAATCACCCCATCGAACATAATCCTTCTTCACTATGCAGCCAGGTTCTTGGAGCTGGAATGTCCTACTGCTTCTGATGAGACTCACTTAATAGCTGAAACCAAAAAATTGCTTCAAGGGCTGAACTTTTGGAGCTGGCCTGAGCTTTTATTAGCCTTGAAACAGTACCAAATTTGTGCTTCAATCAGGAAAGATTCATCTTTGGTTAAAAAACTTCTGGATTCCCTCATAAGCAGGCTTGGTTTTACTAGTTATGAAAGTACTTGTTCATCTTTTTCTACGAGCTCTAGTTTTCGTTATTCTTACGACACAAGAAGCCATGATAGTTCCACCAGCAAGTTCACAAGAACAACTTGGTGGTTTCAAGATTTGGTGTTCTTGAATATTGACTTGATCCATAAACTAACAAAAATGATGGTTTCTCAGAATTTTGAGCACAAGATAATCAGCAAGTTTCTGTTTTTCTATAGAAAATCAAGATCTTGTCATTCTGAACCAGCTCAACAGCAGAGAATCACTGAACGAATTATCAATTTGCTCTGTCTGCTTGATCACCAGAATTCTTTTTCTTGTGATGGCTTGTTTGATATATATCAAGCAGGTCTGAGCTTGAAGATAAGTAGAAAATCTAAACATAAACTAGAGGTTTTGATGGGTTCACAGTTGGATCAAGTGACAGTGAGCCATTTGCTTATTCCTGCTCCCCATGGAAAGGATTATGTGTATGATGTGAATTTGGTTCTAAGGCTTTTAAAGTTCTTCCAGATTGAATCCAAACTATTCTTATTCCAGCTTTGTAATTTTGAGAAAGTTACTAAATTGATAGATTCATACCTGATGGAAGTAGCTCCAGATTCACATCTAAAGGCCTCCAAGTTTAGTGCTTTAGCCATGGCAATGTCACATTCAAGAGAATCTCATGACAAACTTTATCAAGCAATTGATTTGTACTTTCAGGTAAACTAACTTAGCTTCCGTTTAATTTGAATGAAAAATGTGGGATTTTTCACATGAAGTCCAATGTTAATTCTTTTCAAAAGGGAACTAACACTCAAGTTTTGATTTTGATATAGGTTCATGTTGAATTATGTGAAGATGAAAAGATCAGAATCTGTTCTGCACTGAACTACAGTAGGCTATCTAATGAAACTTTGAAGCATTTGGCACAAAACCCAAAATTTCCTTGTAGAAGAGCAATCAAATCTCGGTTTTCCAAGCAAGATAGCCCTATAGATTTGTTCTGTCACACTATGATCAGTAAAGTTTTAAGAGAGACTCCTTTTGGTTGCACTTCTAATGGAAATGCAGGTAAAAGAAGAGATGAAAGCCATGAGTCCAAAAGCCATATCATCAGAGAAAAATCAAAGTGTGTGTTCTGATTGAGCTAGTGATTGTGATCAATTAATTTTTCAAGTTGTAACATATGAGAGATAGAAGAAATCAAATGATTCTTTTGATCTGTGTAGCTAAGAGAAATATGAGAAGAACGTTTTATATGTTTGGGTAGGCTTTTAAGTTCTTGTGGTTCAAAATTACTTTTGATGTAAAATATTTGTGTTTTAGATATAATCGGTGGTTCTCTATCAGTATTCTTCATTTTGCATATACTTTTTCTTATAAACTTTTGAACTAATGATAAACAGAAGTACAACTTTGATTAAAAAAAAAAATGAGAAGTCATGGGTTCAATTTATGGTCATCGTCACTTGCCTAAGTTTTAATGCCAAACATATTTTCTTGACACTTAAATATTATAAGTCGAATAAGTTGTTTCTAAGTTGTGGTCTAAAAGAGATGGATGTTTCCGAAGAATGTTATTTAAATTATGAATGGAAAATAAAAACAAAAGGGTTTCCTTGATTGACATTAATTATGAAAGCTTGTGCCTTTGCAGCACAAAACAAGGCATTATATTGCACTAAGTTGTCTTTTACTATAATTTGTGTGCAACATAACCACATAGACAATGTTATTGGTAATCCCCCCATTTTCATGCATATACTTGAGAATTGATATTAACCCTTTTAAGTATAAGATTAGTTGTGTAATTGAAGCTTTTAGATTGGATGATAATCATTTAATTAGTACGGATTACTTTTTTGATTTGATGCAATATAATCCACATATTGAATTTGTTGTTTTTACTTCAATATGAGTTTGATCATATGATCAATAATATAATGCATTTATCACGTTTAAAATGATCAAGTTAGGATTGTTTTTCAAATAATGGAGAATGAGCTAACTTATTTACAAATGTAGCATGTGAAACATTTTCAATATTTTTGCCTTGTCTAACTATACTTTATATTTAATTAAATATTCCTTTCTTTCTTACCATTCTTTTCAAATAAGTTTGTTAATATAATAGATAATTTTGGTTTGATTTTATTTGATGTTTTGAAATGAATTAGAGGATGGAGAGTGGATAAACATAATGTTAATTGGTTTAGATGGTTAAGTAGATTATCTTGATGTTGTGTGAAAGGGAAAATATTACTCAATAATCATAAAATATGTTTAAGCTCGAGATTAGAGGGTTAAATCTCCACTCATGTTACTAAGAAAAAAAGATTATCTACAAAATGTGAAACTGAAAACATATTCAATTAGCATAAAATATGTTTAAGCTCAAGATTAGAGGGTTAAATCTCGCCTCACATTACTAAGAAAAAAGGAAAAATAATAATGAAATTAGTAAAATTGATATTGTTTTGATAAATTATTTTAAATGAAAAAAATATTTTTCAGTATAAATAAATATTACAATAGTTATTTATCATTATCTATCGTAGTCCATCGTAGATAGATTGTGATATTTTTATTCCTTTTGGTACATTTGAACACATGAACCTATTGTTTTTTACCTGAACACAATTATTTGAACTCAAAAATATGAATCCGAACAGCAATAGCAGCAGCAACAAGAACAACGCCCACACATGAAGAAAACTTTTAGTAACATTTTGAAGTACACTTGAGTGTAAATATGTTTCTAACTACTTGTAAATGATTCTATGAATAGTAAAAAGCTATTTTGACAAGTGGATGAAAATAAAGTGGGAAATGAAAATGAAATATCAGTGTGGTTTTGGTTGTGGAATATGGAAGTTTGTCGTTTTTTATTTTGTTTGAAAGTTTGAATATATTATGATAAGAATATTGAGGGAAGAAGAAGTTTTTCTTTTTCAATACTAAAGAAGTGGAAGACAAACATCCTCGAATTCACCAATTTCCATTGCTTTATTTTTTAGACATTTATACAAAACATTTTTGGTGAATGTGAAAATACATAAATAATTTGTTCACAACTTCCAATATTTTTGAAAGGTGTGTGCATTTATGAATTATTAGTCTCTAATAATATGCCAAAATCTTCATTGAACTAAATTTGAATTAAATCTGGATTTTGGTTTGAAATTATATATATATATATATATATGACAACATATCAATTGGATTTATTTATTCATTTTTCAAATATTAATCATGAGGAATTGAACTCTATTAAAGAGATAAGTAACTAATACTTTCAACAATATTGAACTATGGATGAATATTTACCAAAGCTTAATTGAATGTAGTATGGTTTACATGTTGATTCTGTAGTGAATAAATTAGATTTCAAGAAAGAATTTGCTTTGGAAGGTTAAAGAAAGAATTTGCTTTGGAATGTTAAAGAAAGAATTGCATTGGAACATTGTAGCTAACTAAGAAAAAGACTTTGATAGGATCAAGACAGTTCAGAGGTGTTATTTTCTCTTCAAAAGGTAAAATGAAAAAAAAACTACAAATATTAAGAGCATCCACCTGATTAAGTGCTTGAAATAAAATGTTATCCAAGGAATCATTTTGAAATGCTACATGGAAATAAGGAATTACAAATGGGTTGAAACAATTGTCACATCTAGTCTAAAAGACTATTTACTCAGTTGATGGACCATCGAATATGGGAGCAGGTTATCACCACATATTGGAGGATTTTGTTTTCCATAATGGGTTTCTCATTTGTACACGGAGACTTTAATTTGGACCTTCATTTCCACTATAAGTGAGGTCAATTTTCACTCACATGGATTACGTTTACTCCAAACAAGTTTGACTGCAACTGGAGTTGCATATGTGCCTCTTATGTTCTTGAAGCTTACTTTGTTGAGGATCTTGATTTTTTATGGAACCTGAAGAACAAAGATAACACATAATAAAAATGCATAATTGCCCGCTCTTAAAAAGTAATGTCTTTTGAGTTAATTAATAAGTTCAAAACTAAGGAGGCCTAATTTTAGTACATACCTTTCGGTTGCATTGGTTCCTTGGACAATATTCTTGGTCTATGAGGACAAGATTGCTGACATTAACCATTTCTATATCTTCAAAATGCATGTCAGTAGCTGGGAATGTGTCGACAGAATCTGGCCATCTTTTGATCTTAATACCGTTTGTAGTACTGGTCAACTTGCATTTTTTCACCGTCACTCCTACCACTTCTTTTTCCTTGCTATATTTTTCCAAACTTCTTATGCTAATTCCATGACCTGGTTAGCAAGTAACATCACTAATAACTATTTGTTTGTTGGTATTTTCCACAGATATACAACCATCCTCGATAGCGATATTGGTATTGAGAATGTTAATCTCTTCTGAACTACTCACATGAATTCCATCTGTGTTGAGACTATTCTTCGGTGCAATAATTGTCACGTGGTCAATGAATTCTTGCTATCTAATGACATTATGTCCTTTACTATTGAATTTGCGATGAAATTGAGCTTCGAAGTCTGATCATTTTAAACAAACAAACAAAAACAAAAATTCGTGAATTAAAACATGTTTGATGATTAAGAAAATATGTAGTGATTAAATTATACGTAACATATTAGACTAAAACATAAACTAGTAAACATCAACTTAATTTTTACATCTACGTTAGTTTAAAAGTTTATTTCTCTCATTAATATTGCGATTGCACGACATATTAATTTTGTTTGTTCTAATAATATATCCACAGGGCAAAATATAATTTGCAAAGTTCCACTTCCATTACATACAAACTTACTTGCTTCTTCAAAATAAACTTTCATCTCTTAAAATGTTAGAAGGTTTTGTTTTAGAATTCAAACTTTTCTTAAAACATAATTAAAAGCTATAATTATTAATAAATTTATAGTTTGAATAATAATTCAACTTATACTTAAGTTGATCATTTAACATTCAATGCTACATTCATATAACTCTTCTTTTGCTACAAAGAATAACAACAAATCACGACACCCCTTTGAAAAAAAGTAAAATGCCTAAATATGAATCTTAACAAACCAAATGTAGATACCTTGACATCACAATGTAGATTGATTTATTCACCTTTCTATATGATACGGAGAATGACAAACCAAACAAATAACGTGGCGAGAAGGTGAGTTAGCACCATTGATATTAAAGAAAAAAAGAAAAAAAAAAAAAAGATTGTAGTCTTCACGAATATAATAAAGAGATTTTTACATTAATTTTTTTAATGTACTATATATTTCGTCAATAGCTTTTTGTTTTAATTTAAGACTGATTAATCATGATTAATCGTTTTCACTGATTCTAGTCTCGACTATATGTTGAGTATACCTAATCATTATTAAAAAATTGTAGATATACATAAAATACAGTATACCAAAATTTATTTTTGGGAGTGTTTAATTTATTATTCTATAGTATATATAAAAGCTCCTATATGGGAAAAAAATTTAGTCCATTTTACCCCTTTAATTATAAGTATTTTTACTTTTCATTTGATGACAATTTTGTCATTTAACTTCAATGCATGAATAATGGATGAATTTTAACTCCTCTTTATTTTTCTAACCATTCAATATTTGATTCAAAAATATTTATTATCCTAATTAACTTCTTGAGTAGTGGAAGAATTTTACAGACATGATAATAAATTCAAGGAAGCCTTTTAAAATTCTCTAACCTATATTTTCTATCAATTTATTCAATACAAATGTATGGTATCCCTTACTTATTGAGCAACAAATCATTATTAAGTGGAGATGGAAGTGCAAAGAGGCAAGAAAGATGAGAAGATAAAAGATCAATAGTGAATCTAGAAAATCGCATCATCAATTAGAAGGAGAGAAAAATGCAAGAAGACAAGATTTATTTCTTTGGTGTTAAGATCTATACAATGTTTTCTTTCATTTCTTTATAAATATTATTTACTTTTCTATTTGGTTGGAACTATTTTTCTTTTTGTTTTTTTTAGTTATATAAATGAGTATAATGAAAAAATTTCTTCCATATTCTTTTCTATTATATCTTCCTTTTATTTTTCTAGCTAAAATGAGAAAGTAAAATGACATAATACCTTATTTTTCCTTATATTTTTTTCTTAAATTAGTATCTCTTTGTTATGCTTTTCTAGATCAATACTCTAAAATTTTTAACATTTTTTTTTTGGAGAGTGTTTTTAAATTTAAAATTATATTATTTTAGATGATAAAAATTTAATATTTAGACATAAGCACAAAAACAAAAGATTTTGAAAACTGAAATATGGTGAAACTAAATTCAAATCAATGATTTTAGTTACACATTTTCAATTTCTTAGCTTAGAAATATTATATGATTTTTATATTATGTATCAACTATGAACTGCTTATGAATATTTGTTACAAACATTCGAATTCTAAAATAGTAAAAGATGATAAATTAAATATTTAATCTCATAAAAACCTAACATTTTATATATACAGATATTTTCTACGTCAATTATCCAATAGTAATTGCTATCATATTTCTATATATTACTTAAATATATTTTTCTTCTTTTTTCTTTATAACTTATATTTCTTTCAATAATCTTCAATAATATAATTTAATTTAAAAATATTTTATAATTTAAAGATATAATATAAATGGTTTAAAAAATAAATTAAATTTTATCACATTTTGATATCTAACTAAACTTGAAATAAAGAGAGTAACTAAAAAACTAAATGTTTGTATTGCACTATTTTATAGAAATTAATTTTGAAACATCTCTATCATTCATTATAATTAAAAATGAAATATAATTAAAAATGAAATATTAATTCTAAATAAAAATATATTTAATAAAAATGATGAGATATAACTGTGTAAATATAAAAATATAATTAACATCCACGTGCAAAAATACAAATATATATTGTATATACTATGATGTATATATGTAAGACAATATGTTGTACCAATTGTCCTTGTTCATGCATCATCAAATATGTCATTGTTCATGATGTATCTTACCTTGTTTTTCCTTCAAAAAATCTTACCAATCCTTTTGAACTTTTTTATAAAAACTTCCCTTAAATATATCCCTACTTATAATGTAGGTTTGGAAAAGAATGTAATAATCCCACGGAAAATTTCCCTTACATACATCTATTTGCATTAATACTTAAATTTATATTAAAAAGAAAATAACAAAATTATTGAAATAAATAACAAAATGGCCACAACATTGAAACTGTGTCATTTTATTCACACCATGGCCTTTCATTTACTTAAAGAGAAGTAAAGAAATACATTTTGAAGTTCTTCCGATCAAGAAGGAAAGAAAAGGGCTACAACAAGTTTCATATATAGAACCCACCATAATCACTCTGAGTTAACTCTAAATCCGAAAGTAGGAGGAACCAAGAATAGATGAATGATTTTTACCCAGGTTCCGGCCCCGTAGGCACTCCAGATCCATAACTTGAGAGTGATCCACGAAAAGATTCACCTAAATACAGGACATAAAAGAATTAATGTGGTATTATTAGTCATTGAGTAAAGGATTGTAAATGCAACCATAGAAAGATAATCTGTTCTTACCTTTGGGCCGTAATGATTGATAAACCACTCTGATGTTTGGGGATTCGATGCTTCAAACATCGTTTTCTCAAGACCAAGGCGACCAATGATCTTGGCAATAATATCTGCTCTGAGAAACTCAGCGTGTTTACTGACATCATCTGCATCAATCATTATCATGTCTGCCCCAGCTTCTAGGCATCTCTCAGCTCTTCTGATCAAAAGATCAACATCTTCTACAAGTTCTGCAGGTTACAGTGAGAAAAGCCTCAAGGTTTATGAATAGATAACCATAGAGACCGTTTATTGTCAATGAACGTTAAACTAGTTGAAAAGGCTTTGTGGTTTAGAGATCTTATCGAGACCAACAAAGAGACAATTTGCATGATGCAAGTAAACTACATTGCACATATGAGCACTATGTCTGACCCTGTTTTTCGATTTCAATACCCAAAACAATGCCCTTGGTTTTACATTCTTCAAATTCACTATCAATTTAAGATTATAAAATAGACTTGATTTCATGAATCAAGCATGCAAAAAAAAAAAAAAAATACAACTAGAGCATTAACTGTGAACACATCAGTTCTATCTCTAATATATTGTAGTTGCTGGGATCGAAGGCCAGCTTGATTAAAAACATGATAAAGGATCGGAAGTTTTTAAATCCAATTATTCAGTATCAAATTTACCAAATAGAACTAGAACTGCAGATCGCATAAAAGGGCCAGCATGGAAGGGCAACATGACCGATCAGGTGTTTCATGCCATCAAATGATTGAAACTTTTTTTAAGCAAAATTATGATGATTGAACTTATGAATATAAAGAAATCATTGCATTCATTTCTTTTAATATCTGGAAAATGATCATCTTACACATGACAAAGCATCCTAGGCCCCTTTTTTGAGAAAAAACATATTTGCAAAATGGCAACCTTACCAGAAGAACGTGGTTTTGGAACAATATAAGCACCAAATGCTCGATTGCCACTGATGGGAATGTCAGACTTGTTGAACTTCACTGCAAACTGAGGCTTCGCCCTAAGGCCACCGTTCTTAATCAAGCGCACATATCTCAGAAGAGTTTCTTCAGGAACATCAAGTGATCCCACGTTGAGTTCAATAGTGTCAAACCCCAAGAGCTTACATTCCTAGAAACACCATACTCCAAATTATCACTCCCAGCTTCTGTCACAGAATAAAATAGAACAAGATTGATTATTGGCATTCCTCTTCTTCTCACCTCCACATACTCTTTAAAACCCGATGGACCTTTACGAAGTAAATGCTCCGCCCAGTCACCCGTACTAACATAGACATCATGTCGATGAGCCATTTCCGTCACCTCTTTCATAAAATCCCTCGGCAATAGGCTGTGAGAACCCCCGGAGAACTTTAACCCATCAACAAACTGACCCACGGACTCGAAAATTTCCTTCACAACACCAAATTGGTGATTGGTTTTAGAAACAAAAAGAAACGATGAATAAGCCGAAATCAGCTATCACCGAAACACAAAGGAATTGAGAAATCGATCGACATTCTTTCCTCGATCAAACCCACCAAAGTGTGGAATTATTGACGAAGAACATACGAACCTGAATAATATTTTGGGTGGAGAGAGTGTAATGAGGGCCTCTCATCTCTGTAACTCCACATCGCCGAGGCTTCTCCGGTCGATCTTCATCCTCGTCGAAGCTTTTCCACAAATAAGCTGACATTTATGTCGAAGGCGGTGATCAATGGAGGGTGAATCGGAAACAGAGTGCTTCTCTCTTCTCCTTTGGGTATGATGATAAAAAAAATGGAATGGACATATTTACAAATAATTCCTCCACTTTTTCCATCTGTTTCTTTAAGAAACTTTGAGCTCTTTCTAGAATTATTATTATTATTATTATTATTATTATTATTATTATTATTATTATTATTATTATATAAATTGGGACAAAGAAAAGGTTAGGCCCAAACCCAATCTTTAGGCCCATAAGAACCTAGTCCAAGCCCACTATGCATCTTGAAAATTTAGAAGGTGACTGTTTGGTTGGAGTTGTCAATGAGGTGAGAAAAATAAATAAAAATTTATGTATTAATGATCGATGTTTATAGGTTATTTATTTAACAAAAGTTAAATAAAAATTTATTTTACATTAGTCCAAACCACTAAACCCTAAACCCAAGTTTAATCTCAAAGATTTGCATCTATTTAACCCTTAACTAAGCTTCTTAATTGTCACTTCGATATATGATAAATGTTTTACATTTTAGAATGCGTTATTTGATTTATAAATTTTAATTTTAAGTCTAATAAGACTCTAAAATTTCGATTATGAATCAATAAATATGGTGAAGTTCAAAATATATTAAACTTGATTAATCTATTAGATATGGACTTAAATTTATATCTAATGAAATTTTTTTCCAAAGTTGATAGGTTATGCTTGCAATTTTAAAAATTCAAGAACTAATTGGAAACAAGCTTCGAAATTTAGAACTAAATCTTTAATTTTTTTTATTCAAGTATACTGCACTTGAATTTTAATGAGTTTTAGACAGCTTTCTTTATCAAAATGTATCTTTTTTTTTTACACTTGAGTTTAGTTCAATAATAATTAGGTTATAGTGTAGAGAGGGTTGTTATGGAGGATTTTTTTTTTTTTGGAAATGATGTTGTAATACAAGTTGGGGTGGGGAGATTTGAATATGAGACCTCTTGTCCTCAAGTACATACAAGTGCTAGTTGAATTGAGCGCATATTGACTTATGAAGGAATTATTCATGTGTATATATACTTGATAGAATATCATATTTGTTATCTTATGTACATATTTTCAATAGTTTTATCATTTACAATAAATTTATATTTGTGTATGTATATATATAGCAAAAGGAAGAAAATGAAAATTTTTTGTTTGTAGAAATATTGCTTTGGTGCTTTTTACTTAATAAAAAAGGCTTCGACTATATCGAAGCTCTGACAACCATTATTTCTCTTCAAACAATCAATAATTGAGAGCATGCCCTATATAATCACAACATCCATAAAATGAAACTTATCTAAGGAGTTTTTTAAGGGTAAGGCAAAAATATGCTATCAAAGAGATGTTCAAATGGGTTGAACATTTGTCACATCTACAAAACTTCAATCGGTTGATGGACCATCAATTGGTGCAGGTTCACCACAGATTGGAGGATTTTGTTTTCCTGTAATGACAGGTTTCACATTTGCACATTGAGACTTAATTGGGCCCTCACTTCCACTATAAGTGAGGTCAATATCAGCAACTTCCACTTCCTCACATGGATTACTTTGACTGCAAACAATTTTGACTGCTACTGGAGTTGCAGAAGTGCCTCTGATATTCTTGAAGCTTACTTTGCTGATCTTAATTTTTGACGGAACCTGGACATCAAATAAAACATAATAAAAATACATAGCTCGAACAATATTATTGTTGCAGCAACTCTTAAGAAGCAATGTCTTTTGAGTTAATTAATAAGTTCAAAACTAAGGAGACCTAATTTTAGTACATACCTTTCGGTTGCATTGGTTCCATGGACAATATTCTTGGTCTATGATGATAGGATTGCTGACATTAACCATTTCTATATCTTCAAAATGCATGTCTGTTGCTGGAAATGTACCAACAGAATCTGGCCATGTTTTGATCCTAACACCATTTGTAGTACTAGTCAACTTGCATTTTTTCACCGTCACTCCTACCACTTCTTTTTCCTTGCTATATTTTCCCAAACTTCCTATGCTAATTCCATGTCCCGGTCCGCAAGTAACATCGCTAATAATTATTTGTTTGTTGGTATCTCCCACAGATATACAATCATCTCCGGTTGCGATATTGGTATTGAGAATGTTAATCTCTTCTGAACTACTCACGTGAATTCCATCAGTGTTGGGACTATTCTCCGGTGCAGTAATTGTCACATGGTCAATGGTAAGATTCTTGCAACCCAAAAGATTAATATGATAATTTTTGCTATCCAATGATGTTATGTCCTTTACTATTGAATTTGTGATGAAATTGAGCTTCAAAGTCTGATAATTTTTAACAAAAAAAAAAACAAAATCCTTGAGTTAAAACTTGTTTGATGACTAAGAAAGTAGGTAGTGGTTAAATTATATGTAAGATATTAGGCTAAAAACATAAACATGTGGTAATTAAAGCATGCAATTACCATGGGAAGTTTGGTGCATATTTTCTTTAAATGACAATCATTCTTTTCCCAACCTGCTTTTCCTTGGCCGTCCAAAACTCCAGTACCTGACACTGTCAGTTGATCGACATATTCCAAAAGAAGTAATCCATCTCCTTTTGGGTCAGGCGAAGCTTGTAGCGTTCCTTCAATTTGCAGTTCAATAGGACTTTTACAAGGACCTTTAAGGTTGGATTGACTTAGTCCATAACTTCCTTTTGGAATCAAAACTTTACTTGGAGTGGTCGATGCACATGCGTCCTTCCATGCAATTAGCAAAGCCTGCAAATAAAATATCATTTTGTTTGATAATTAAAATGTTTTAATTTGATAAATTAAATGGCTTATTAAACAAATGTACTCTCACCCCAGTAATATCTCCATTAGGTTTGGCACCAAATGATGTCACATCGAACACACCACCAGTAACAGCAGATTGACCTTTAGCATTAGACACCAACAATAAAAACATTGGCAATAACGCCACAAAGTTTGATCTCAATCCCATTTTAATCCCCCTCTTCCTACTTCGATTGTTTTTTCTCTTTTTTTCTCTTTTTTTTTTTTTTTCAAATTTCTAACTTAGAAGTGATTGACATGAATATTTTATATTTGGAAACATCCAACTCTCTTTATATAGAAGGAGAAAATTATTGGAACTGATTTTTAAAAAAAATATTATTAATTAACTAAATTTGTTAAAAATGAATGAATGGCTGAAGTTAAATGCATGTGTACTACGATCAGCTTTTTGTGGCTTAAACATTAGAAGATTCATTCTCTCCCACTCACTTGATCCAAATTAATTCCTTAAATTTCTTTCTCACAATAACGTGAATAGTTGTTTACCTCACAATGTGGAACCAAGTAACCAAGGGAAGATTTTAATCACATAAGAAAGAAAAGAGGAAGATAATGATAGAAATAACAAAGGCTGCAAATATTACGCATTATCTGGGCATTTTTTATGCTCAAGTCATTGATAACTGATAACGATGAAATCATTTTTTTAAGGTGAAAAATAATATATTTTCAATAACAAATTAAAAGAGACATTTATTTTTTAAAAAAAATTATTTATTATAAATGATAAAATGTTAAAAATGTTTATCAAGATTGTATCTACCATAGACGCGTCAAATATTAAAATAAATTTTATGAATATTTTTAAATATGATAAAATAAAATATTTGAATTTTATAGAAACTGATAACTTTCTATTACGGTTTATTAATATCACTAATAGAAGTTTTGTATTTTTTTATCATTATCTATGATAATATGCATAAAATTATTAAAATTTGAAAAGTTATATTATTCACGTCAAGTATAATTAATTTCTTCACTTATTTAAATGAAGCAATGCCATTATTTTACACATAATAATAATAATAATAATAATAATAATAATTACTCAGTTATTAAAAAAAAAACTTTTGATTTCTTTCTTCCTTTCTGATTTGTTCTCAGAGCTCTGATATTAGGCTTACAATAGGCCGGCACCGATTATAAAAGAATCTGGAAGGGTTACCAACTTTCCTCCGATCCTGTTCATTGCTTGACTCCCATGGAAGGCATCTGCATTCAAAGGAAGGATACGAAAATAAGCAACTGTAGAAGGAAAAGAAGCTTTTTTGAAATGTTTGTCTTCAAAGATGATTCCTTTCATTTATGTAATAGTGCAAGCCTGGGCTTCCTTTATTCCATCTTCCCTGTCTCCAATTCACACCTTTAAACCCTTTTTCCCCCATTACATTTCTTCAGGAACGCTCTGAATCTGCAGCAGAATTAGAAATGGAAGGAAACTATGGCTTTCTGGTATGCATTTTGGTCATGGTAATCGACGCTGTTGCCGGACTACTCGGCATTGAAGCTGAAAAGGCTCAGAATCGGGTACTGTTGAAATAAAGTGAAAAGAAATAATCATGTATGGTTTCTGTTGACGTTTGTCAAAATATGCATATTAATTGTTCCACGTATTTCCTATTTCAGGTGGTACTTGAATCTCTTAGCATTTCGTTGGGTGAATGCAGCAGAAAGCCGAGAGATGATGCTTTTACTCGGGGGCTGGCTGCATCCATTCTTCTTGGTCTTGCTCATGTCATTGCTAAAGTACTTGGTGGGTGCAAGTGCATTTGCATTAGGAAAAAGCAAAATTCTGAAAAACCAAGTGCAAACCAGCTATTGGGATTGCTCTTCATGGTTCTCTCATGGTGAGTCTCATCCTCTCCTAGCCTGGTATTGCCATGTGAAGTTTTGTTAATCAATTTAGTTTAAGTAACGTTTGATGATTTTTATATAAAACCCAATTTTGATGGAGGTGTTTTTTTTCTTTTTGAGTGAAATATTAGGATTACTTTAGCTATTGGGTTCTCGGTGTTGATGGCTGCAACGATGGACAACTCCAAGTGGAGAAACTCTTGTGAGATATCAAGTCATGGCCTGTTTTTGGGTGGTGGGATTGTGTGTTTCTTTCATGGGCTCTGTACCGTGGCTTATTATGTTTCTGCAACAGCAGAATATAGAGAAGAACAGAGGCATTCCAAACCCAGTCCTTCTGAACCACAACGTGTATAACCCAATTGATAGCAGTTTCCTGTAATGACAATATAACCTCTAATTTATTAATTTTAAGAGATTTTGAGTCCACATCTTAGATCATATTAGGAATATCTGCCGTTTTTCTTTTTCAGTAATTGCCAGACAACATTATCAAACCACACCGATATAGGGAAAACAAAACATGAGATCGCCTTTTCCATTTTTCTTTTTCTTTTGAAACTTTCAGTATAGTAAAGATTCCGTGGAAAATGCATAGGTAAAAATGTGAACCGAATCGTATTCTTAGCAAATTTAAGAAACTGATCATTCAATGAAATCTTTATTAAATAAACCTTTTAGGCTAAATCTGATTGCTTAAAGGCAATGAAAGAATAGAATATATTGCTAATGCACTGGGAGGCAATTTCACCATGATGTATACAGATCCAAGCCAATTTCCTCTTATGTTTGACTGTAATGATCATTCAGTGAGAAACGTTGAGAAAGGTCTGTGACATAAATCTCATCTGAAATCAAAATATTGCATTGATGAATTTTAGGATACCCGGTGTGTTTGGATGCCTGACTATTTGATTATCTTGGATTACTGAAAACAAATGATCCCTTCAGTGAAGTAACAATCGTTCTAGAAATCAAATGCAAGTAGTGAAAATTGTAGTGCACTAAACAAAATAAGCAATAATGCAATAAGACAAGAGTTTGAGTTGAGGGATGAAACCAAATTCCGTGGATATAACATTGCTTCAAACTGGAGAGAGTCTCACATTATCTTAACAAATAATTTTACATCAAATTAACAGAAACTTCTAACCAATCTTGGAGAGTACATCGTTGAGAGTTGACACAGTCTGAGCATAATACTTCTCTGCTTCTGAGCTGCTCTTAATCTTTGCTGCATAATCCAACTGCAAAAAATTTCCCAGTAGATGGTATAGAACAAAAACAATCGTTAGAAACAAATAGAAGGGACATGTAATCAAATCAGTGCCAAAATTAGAAAATTATGAAACAATACTAACATTGTTGATGTCTTGGAAGAGTTTTCCTGTGAGGTCCTTAAGGGCCTGCTTCTCTTCCTTAGGCTTAGCAGAAATGATTGTCTTGAGATCATAACGAAGGTACTCTGCTTTAAGACGAAGGTCATCACGAACAAATGGCCAAGCCTTCTTCTCTATCTGCCCCTTTACATTGATAATGTCTTTGGCTGATTCTTTTGCTCTTGCCACAGCCATTGCTGGACTTTGTGGTTGCAGGAAGAACCTATCTTTCAATGGAAGGTCCAAGTCCCTTGGCTCGTCCGAGTTCAGAGTCCCAGCTGAAACAATAAGATCCTTATTTCGATTACGCCTAAAGATTTAAGCTGATGGATTATGGTAAATTTAGTGTTCGAATTACTTACGGAGTCCACCAGAGGGAGGTGGGGGAGGACCGACTTTGATGGGCTTAGCTTCAGCGAGAACGGCTTGAACGAAAGAGCCGGAAGCAAGACCGGCGGCGACCAAGCCAAGAACAGCCCTGCGACTGGTCTCAGGCTCAACAGGAACTTGCTGGGCTTTGATGATCAACCCAGAACGGGGGACGGAAGGTCTGATGGTGCTAGCCACACTCAAGCGGGATGAGCCACTAATTTGAAGGCTACCTTCCAATACAGCCTGAGAGGAACCACAGAGACCTGCCATTGATGCCATAGCTTGTGCCATTGCTTCCACTACCAGCCCTTTTGAATACTTTTGTTTGTTTTACAAAGTTAAAGGGTTTTCTAGTGGGAAATTGAGGGTTATGTTGTAGATCTCTTTATTTGTTTGTGATGCAGAGTAATTGGGGACGCCACCACCTTATCTGCCATTTTCTTCTACTTGGATAAGTTGGATATGGTTTTAACCAATGGTTTATGAACACGTGTTGGATGATTCTTCTTCATTGGACAACTTTGATCGGTTCCAGCGTGGGCTACTAAAACTTCACCACGTGGACTTAACCACATCATGATTCTCTTCTCTCTAACACTAACATCACTTACTTGGGATATTTGTTTGCCATACTTAATTACCATATATCATTAAATTTCTATCATAATCTTAATTAACTACTCTAGTTTAAAACTTGTATTTTTCCTTTGTAGTTTCTTTGTGTGTGAGATGTTGTTGATGTCAAAATTTGAACATGTAAAAATTTACATGAATTTGTTTAAAGGAATCAGATTAATTAGTAAACTATGATAAACCAGACTTTTAAGCTTAAAGCTCGAGATCAAAGGTCGAAGGCTCAATTCTCTCTCTGTTTTGCCCTAATATTTTCAGCATTGAACTTGTCTTGTTTTGATTTATTCTTTTAGTCCTTTACGATGTAGTAGTGATATGTTGGAAACCATAGATCCAAAATACATGTGATTTCAACTTAGTTTCAAGATTAGAACTACTACGAACCATCTTTTATGAGTGTTCATGGCCACATTTTTTTTTTTTGGTTTACATTATGTTTTCTAGCTTCAATTGTCTCACTTTACTATATCAAAGATCAAGGTTAATAAAAAGATGCATGTATGACAAAACAAACCTAATTAACTCTGGTAGTAAAATAATAAATTGTGCATATGCAAATCTAGCAATACTTTCTAAAGTAAATAATTGCAGAGCGTGGGGAATTGAATCTCCAACCTCGAGTGTGAAAGAAATATCATATCAATTGTTATTAATCTAAATCTCAGGCATAAAATGTCACATGATCTGGTTTTTACGCTTGTACATCACTAATAGGTATTTGTTGACTATAAACCTCGATAGACTAATAAATGTCTATCATTTATTTTATGTTGTGTCTTTAGTTTGTTAATGGCAGCAGTATATTTTGATAAAACTTTCAAATAGATCCAACTTTTCACTCATTTGGTTTAAGAGTTAATTGGAATACCTTTGAAAGTAATTAAATTAAAAATTAAGTTAGTTTACAAAAGAAGGATTTGTTTGACAACCACTTAAAATGAATTTTAAAAAAATAATTTTATAATTAAAATAAGTTGGTTTACAATAATCACTCAAAATTAACTTTTAGAAAAATGAGTTTTGAGTATATAAGGGCTAATGAAAAAACTTTGACAACCACTTGCCAACCTTTGAACAATTGTTTTTTGACAACCGCCATTGACTAATTTTCAACCACCATTTTTCGACAACCACCACCCAACCAACGTTTGATCTCCGTTTTATGACACGACCATCATCGACAATGTCCTACCACTAATTTTCAACAAACTGACCAACCTTCACTCCCTCTTATCCGATGACCTCTGTCGACCAACCTTCCGACCTCCACCGGCCAACCTTCCCCATCGTCTTCGTTGGCGACCAACCTTATGATACCATTTGCAACCATTTTCGAAACACTTCCATATAAATTGGTTAAGTTGTATAAAATATCCATAAAATTTGAAGCATACTCAACACTATATAATTTGTTAACCCTATACCTTTGGAAAAGTTTTATTTAATACAACAAAATGCAACATTTTCCAAAAACTACCATTTAAAGGCTTTTATTTCTTACAAAAATTGGTGTGGAAATTATTGATGTTTAAAAAATGGAAAGCAAGCATACACATTGTGTCCAAATCCAATTTCTACGATACAAAAATTAGGATTCTGTTAAAAGAATTACCATTCATTTTATAAACCATCACATCAAGTATATCATTCAGATTTGGAATGATATTTTTTAAAAATAACCTCAAAGTTAGGAAGACCGAGAGGAAACTTTTCAAAGTTAATTTAAGACATAATTCAAAACGGACTTAGTAAACATTATTTATATCACTTCTTACGAATTTGGTAAAATAAGTTATATCAATTAGCCTCGTAACTCAGATTTATCAAATTTGTAAAAATGACAATAAAAATATTTAATCAATAAAATATAAAAAATATGTATGAATATATCTGATACACATTTAATATAATACTATGTATATAAATTTGATATCCTGATATATTTTGATCAACTCGATACATTTCGTACACTTCAAAGTATTTTATTAAAAATAATTATGAAAGGAAATGAAATTTTAAATTTAATCTTAATAGTGATGGAAAATAGTAAAACTTAATATGTGTTTTAATTTTCTAAAAAGTCAACTAATGAGAAACTAACTAATGCTAAAAACGAAAAATACTGTAACATTATCAAAATTTAATAAGTAAATACATATTGAAACTAAATAAAAAATAAAAACTATACTTTTTGTAAAAGAAAAAGAAAAGAAAAATCTAATCCAAGTTTTTATCGAAGATAAAAAAACTTTGGATAATTATAATTTTTGGCAGTTTTATAAATAATAATTAAGTATGTAGCAATATTTTAAAAAGTTGTAAAAAAAGCAAAATCTATCAAACTTTTATCGGTGGTAGACTATAAAAGTCTATTAGTGATGAAACAATATTTGCAACACGGTCTACTAGTGATAGACTTCTATCATTGATAGATTTTGTTATATTTATAAATTTTTTAAATGTTGCTACATACTTAATTATTTTGAATCTAATTGCTATATTTGCAACTATCTTAATATTGTTTTTTTTATCAAAATAATGATAATAACCGCAATAGTAACCTCGCTGGACGATAGATTTTGAAAAATGACTATAATAAAAATAAAACAATAGAGCAGCCACCCAAAGTAAGAGAGTGACAACCATCACTGCAACCCAACGGTATAATCAATTATTTAATCAATGGACCAACTTTTCAAATAAATATGGAAAGTATATAATCTCACATTTATTATATTTTAAAAATAAATAAAGCTATCAAATAATTGGGCCTTGAGAAAGTAAAGTGGCCCGAAAGTAAAAGCCCAGCCCAAATAAATAACGTCTCTCTTGTGGAGCGCGTGTTACTATACCGCCAATTCAAATTTCAAAATCTTGTGTGCCCTTTTTTCCCCTCTTCGACCCGAAGACACACTTCAACCAGATCTCAACGTTCCATTTTGTCTTCCTCCCCCAAACTCTCTCACCTTCGCCAACTTAACTCTTCATCTTTCAAATTCCCGGCGCCAATCGCTATCTTCCGCCGCCCTTGGGCTCATTCTGGGAACATCTGTCCACGACTTTATCGGACGTTGATCCTTTCTGGATTTCAGGAAATATGGCATCTCGAAACCAGAATAGGCCCCCTCGTAGTCCAGCTGTGAGTTGATTCTACTCTTTGATCCTTATCTATTTGTTAGGATGTTAGGGGAATTAGAAAATACAACTTCTTTTCTTCACTGGTTTGTCTTAATCATAATCGAGGGTTTCATTTCTTTGATTACCTTTTTTTTTGTTTGGTGGATATCGCTGAACTAAGAAATGAGGGCAAGTTGAAATCAGTGGTTTTAGTAGAAGCATCTGGATTTGTAGTGTTTTAGTTTATAGTTGTTTTTTTGTATTGAGTTTAAAATGGTTGAGTTTTGCATTCCAACAAATCAAATTTGTGTTGTGTTAATTTATGTCATGGATATTTTTGAAACAATCATGCAGAAAAAGGATGTTCCAGACGATGTTCCCTTAGACAAAAGGAGGAAGATTGCAGCTGGAAGAATATTAGGGCCTGCAGCTGGTGCCCGAGGAAGACAACCATTTGTAGATGTTAACAATAGGCAGGGGGTTTCTGCTAGTGATGCGTGTAGCACCGAGGATTCTGAATGTGGCACCGTGGAGTTCACAAAAGAAGAGATTGATGCGTTGTTAAGTGAGAAGCTAAAAGGGAAGAAATTTGATCTGAAGGTTGGATGCTGAAATTTTCTACAACCAGTATTTAATAGTTAATCGTTGTTCTTGAATTTTCTTGTCCCGAACTGTTTTGATAATGCTGTACGACTTTTTATGACAAAATTTTGTCAGGGGAAAGTAGATCAAATAACAGATCATAACAAGAGGCTCAAGCTTTGCATAAAATGGTTTCAACAAATCGAGGAAAGTCATCTACTTGAAGAGGAAAGACTTCGAACTGCTCTAGAATCTGCTGAGAAGAAATGTTCGGCTATAGGTAGTGTTGATTTTCACGGGCTCTTACTTCTGCCAGTAATTTGATATAAATTTTGTAACATAATATTAACGAGGAGGAATCCTATGGCATATTTTGTTCCACCTGTTTTCCAGAGTTGGAAATGAAAGAAAGAGCGGATGAGTTCTCTTCCACTGTTTCAGTGCTAAGGGATAATGTTGCGTCTTTGGAAGAGAAAATGACTAAAGAGGAATCTGATAAGCTGGTAGGTTTATAGGTTGCTAATGCTTATTGGTTTATTGTGTGCCGATAATTCCTTATATTTCTTTCAACCATTCTGTGGTTCCATGTTATGTTTTGGTACATTTAGGATGCAATTGAGTGTCATAAAAGAGAGAAAGATGCCCGACTTGCCGCGGAGAATTTACAAGCTTCACTTTCAAGCGACCTCGAGAAAGCTCTTCAAGAGAAATTAGCGGCTGAAAAGAGGGTAATACAGCTCATGTGTGACTTCTATATCAGCATGTTCTTCAGGAATGGATATTCTTTTAGCTGATTTATGCAAACTCTAATCCTCACTCCTTGAAAATATACAGCTTGCCTCTAATGAAGATTTGTACAAGAGGGCACAAGAGTATAATATCAGTCTTCAACAGTATAACAGTAAACTCCAAGCTGACCTTGATACAACCAGCGAGTCACTCAAACGAGTAGGAATGGAGAAAATGACAGTTGTGGAGAATCTCAGCACAGTGAGAGGTCACAATAAGACGCTGCAGGAACAATTAAAATCTTTGAAAGTAAGGCGATCCATAACCTTTGATCTTGCATAACTGTTTTCACTTTTTACCGTATTAGGAGAGAATGTAAATAAACCCTTTCCTATTTTATTGATGATAAAAGAGGGCATATAAATAGCCTCTTAGTACAACTGTTTAATAACATATAACAAATTCAGAACTAACCAAAGCAATACACTCTAATATCCTCAAACAGTTTGACAATAAATTCATGATCTTGTTCTATCTGTTCATAATTTTTTACTATTTCGCATGGCCTTGCACAAGTATTGGGGGCGTAAGCTGTATCATTCCTAGTGAAGAAGTTCATGCTTGTGTGAAGTTCTTTTAGTATTCTAATTTTATATTTTGCCGCAATAATCTGCACGTTGTTAATGAAATAAGTGGCGGTTGGTATTTGTTGCATGGGTAGTGGAATAAATGCTATTTGATTTTCTCATATAGGCTTCATTAGAGGAGGCAGTGAAACAAAAAGATACGTTGACGAATGACATCAAGTGTCTTCGGGAAGAGCTACAACAAGTGAGACATGATCGCGACCGTCTAACAAGTCAGGTGCTGGCCTTGACCACCGACTTGGAGAAACTTAAAGAGGCCAGTGGTAAATCATGTATTGAATTGGATAGCCTAACAATGAAAACAAATTCCTTGGAGGTAATGGCCGTACCTATGTTTACTCATTGATGTTCCTGGCATCTCAATCTTCTTACTCAGAAACTTTTTCTTCCCTTCAGGAGACATGCTCTTCACAAAGGGAGCAAATACGTGTGCTCGATCACCAACTTACAGCTGCAAATGAAAAATTAAAAGTAAGTGATAGCCATTAATGAATTGTGCTTGTTATATTGTTTTTGTGGAGCCGACCTTTCCTATCCGAATACAATGTTTTCTTTTAATCACTCAACAATTTCTTTTCTTTCTCACAGAGGGCAGATTTATCTGCTTTCCAAACTAGGTCAGAATATGAAGAACAGAAAAGGTATATCAGTGACCTACAAAGCCGCCTAGCAGATGCAGAGCTGCAAATTACAGAGGGAGAGAAGTTAAGAAAAAAACTTCACAACACGATACTGGTAAGTTCACGTGGTTAATTCTGTTGTTGGCTTTAGGTCATTAGGTGGTTGGCTTTAAATTTATTTTATTGTTTCAACGGGCAGGAATTAAAAGGGAATATCCGTGTATTCTGTCGAGTGCGACCCTTGCTACCTGATGATGGTGTAGAAACCACGGTTGTCTCCTATCCAACATCAACAGAAGCTGCGGGCCGGGGTATCGATTTGTCACAAAGTGGTATGAAGACATTCTTATCTGCGGAAATTAGTTAGAACTAAGCCTTTATTTTTGCAAACAACAAATGATGTATTTTGGCTTTGAATACGGATTGAATGGAGGCTAATTTATTCTATGTAATTATTTCGTTAACAGGGCAGAAATATCCATTCACGTTTGACAAGGTGTTTAATCATGAGGCATCTCAGCAAGATGTTTTTGTAGAAATATCCCAACTGGTGCAGAGTGCACTTGATGGCTATAAGGTATCGTTGCTTATCTCTCGTTTTTTGTGAATCCTTGTAAATAGTTTACTTCAGTCTAAAATGATGTGAGGGTTATTCCCTCCATTTTTCCATTACAGTGCTCCCACTTCTTTGAACACGTAAAAATTTGCTATGTTCATTAAATTGTAAACAAAAGCTGATTACGGTTCCACTCTTTACACTTTTCCTTGGTAATCTGATTTTCTCCGTATTTACCGCTCAATGTTCTATCACATCTGACGCGTTGTTGAAAAAAAAACTCATCAACCTGATATTTTGTCAGGTTTGCATATTTGCTTACGGTCAAACAGGATCCGGTAAAACTTATACAATGATGGGAAGACCCGAAGCTTCAGAGCAGAAAGGTTTGATACCACGATCTCTTGAACAAATATTTCAAGCTAGTCAAGCCCTTCAATCTCAGGGATGGAAATACAAAATGCAGGTAAAAAAAACAAACAATTATTTTGATCATCAATTTTACTTTTAATTCTAGAATCTTTGTTATCCCTTCTAAATTTCTAATGTTCATTGTAGGTTTCCATGTTAGAAATATATAATGAAACCATTCGTGATTTACTGTCAACACATCGATCAGGCGGTTCTGACATAACAAGGACAGAAAATGGTGTTCTTGGTAAACAATACACCATTAAGCATGATGCAAACGGGAATACACACGTTTCCGATCTCACCATCGTTGATGTTTGCAGTATTAGAGAGATCTCTTCACTCCTACAGCAGGCTGCTCACAGCAGGTCCATCACTTTGAGAATGACAATTTGAACTCTAAATTTCTTTTACCCACGTAGTTTATGTGCAAAGTAGAGGATCGGATAGGACGTCAGAATTGAATTTGAATTGGGTTTGATTCTCAGGTCCGTAGGTAGAACACAAATGAACGAGCAGTCATCAAGAAGTCATTTTGTATTTACTATGCGTATTTCAGGCGTAAATGAGGCAGGTTTCCTTATAATCCGCATGCATACATTGTTGTAGTTCATCTATTTTTGTGTAGGATATATATAATCAGCTGAAATTTTTCCTTCACTTCCCCAGAGCACTGAACAGCAAGTTCAGGGTGTTCTAAATCTCATTGATCTTGCTGGAAGTGAACGGCTTTCAAGGAGTGGGGCAACTGGGGATCGGTTGAAGGAAACACAGGTTCGTTCTCACTCTTGTACCTACTGTCACATGCTCACTCATTCTTGCAAATCGTGCTAACCTTCAGAATGTGTTATACCTCTCTGCAATAATCATTCTAACTTCCATATTTCCTGACTATCATCATCAGGCTATCAACAAAAGTTTGTCGTGTTTGAGCGATGTCATATTTGCCTTGGCTAAGAAGGAAGACCACGTCCCTTTTAGGAACTCCAAGCTTACGTATCTTCTCCAGGCACGTGTTTTCTCTAAACTAAATCTTTCGATCTTTTCTTCTGGTCTAATATTTGTTACGCACTCATTATCAAATATCATCACTTGATATGGAAGCAACTAACTAACTAGTTTGTTTGGAAATATATATATGTAAACAGCCATGCCTAGGCGGAGACTCAAAAACTTTGATGTTTGTCAACATCTCTCCTGACCCATCATCTGTGAATGAGTCGCTGTGCTCGCTTCGGTTTGCGGCCAGAGTGAATGCGTGTGAAATCGGAATTCCTCGCCGGCAAACAACCATGCGACCTGTAGATTCCCGGTTGAGTTATGGCTAAAATTGAGTATAGTTTAAAGCTCTGAGGTGCATTTGCAATTTGCATACATAAATCTTTATTTGTCACAGAGGTTGTAGTATTAGTGAAGTGTTGTAGATGGTGTTTGGTGTTGGGATCATCCACTAATTTGTATTAATATCAGGGTTAGAATCAGGCTGTGTGATTTTAACATGATTTTTCAAATTTTATTTTTCTGTACAACAGTTTATGATTTTATGAACCTAAAGATAAATATCTCTCATATTTCTAATTCTAATCCTTGATTTCATCTTCTTTGGATGAATTTTAGTCAGACTCTAATATTTTGTTTTTCTCTCAAGTTCTCCGATAAAAAAGTTGAATACGTTTCTTTAACATCATACCATGAACGTAGAAATAGTGAAAAGATCAGATGAGTATCACAAACTAATAAATTACTCCATAGAAATAGTTAAAAGAGAAGATGAGTATCACAAACTAATAAATTACTCCAGTTCAATATATATGATTTTAAATGGATAAACTCTTAGAAATATTTTTAAATATAGAAAAATTTCACATCTTATCAGCAATTATGAAATGAGTTTATGAGTTTAAGACAAATAGAAAGTAAAACTCATTTGTTTATTTCTACGCAGTAAGCTTAAAAGAAAAGAAAGGGAACACAATAAGTAAATGAGAAATGAAGATAGACGATGGATCTAATAATCGAATTAGGACGGCAAGTTTATTGCTACTATGGGTGACTATCGATTGGTTGGAGTCTATTTGTTCAAATCGATCATGCTTGGTTTAGTAAAGTGTCAAACCGACTTCAACTTCGATGAGCAAGGTCGGTTTTTGTTAGATCGACCTCGACCGATCGACTGACTTCGATTCGATTGGTCTATGATATTCACTCCTTAACAGTAAAAACAAAACAAGTAAGGGCCGACGCAAACCGTACAGAAAAGATAGGCCTAAGGGGCAATCATTAATAAAAAACAAACTATAACGAAATACATAAAAAATTCGTCGAGAGTGATGCAGTAGGAAAGATCTCCTGCCACTGTTTTCATTTCAAGGCTTGCATGTGAAGCTGGTGAAGAATCAAATCATAACCATAATCAAAATCAAATCAATCAATTTGGATAAGATGAAATCAAGAAGTGGGGTCCGATTCCTAGCTAATTTTATAGCAACCCTTTATTTCGTTTAATCGATGGTGCAAAAATTTGGATTACAACGGAATTCCCATTACCAATCACTGAAGAACTCGGTCGGAAAGATTCTGAGTGGCTAAAGTGGAGATGGAGGGACAAGATAAGTGGCAACGGACAAGGGTTGTGAAGATTGAATCTATGGAATCGTGGAATTTCAACTTGACTAAAGCCATTCAACAAGATTCTCTTGTATGTTTCCTTTATTAAGCTCACTTCTTTCACTGTTGAGATCTTTTTTAATACTTTTCTAATGCGTTCTTTGCTCGTTTGCGAATACATTTGAGGAAATTATGAATGACCTGTGAGAGCAATCTCCATGAAGTTTTTCTACTGGAAAAGTAATTTTATTTTCTTGTTCGTATTGAAATTGAGAAATTTGGTGTAGATTGGATGAAATGGTTGTAAGGTATAATGGAAAATTTGCTCTATTTTGATGGGAAATTGGTTTGCAATTTGTTCTAATCAACTAGATGGAAGTTCCAAGTTTCTATTTGTTTATGTGATTTCTTTCTCTTTTTTATTTTTTGTTTAGATCGTTGTGCACTTCACTGCTTCTTGGTGTATGCCTTCGGTTGCCATGAATCCATTCTTTGAAGAACTGGCATTAACCTACCCGGATGTTCTGTTTCTCACTGTCGATGTTGATGAGGTTAAGGTAATAAGTCAGGTTTGAAAGTGATTTTGAAAGTGTTGAAATGACTCGATACTCAATAGTTTGTTTTTAATAGTCCAAAATTAATTAAAATTGTATGAAAATCATACAAAAAAATTGATTTTGAATGTTGATTTTGAATGTTTAAAGGTATGTTTGAAAGTGATTTTGAAACTTTAACACGTCGTGTCCAAAATCAAAATAGATATGTCATTACTCCTGTCTAGGAACTTATCTGCTTTTCAGACTCCATGATTTCAACTTTCTTGTTAAGTGATACAAACAAATTATTGTGCTTTAAGATCGTTGGTTTAACAATTAATATAGGTACTCATTTCCATTGTTTAGGTTCTACAATTCAAATGATAATAAGGTGAAGACCATAGAGTTTAGAAAAATAAATACAATGGAGAAAGGACGAGTGAAAAAGAGAGAAACCTAGTAATTTGTTGCAAGAGAAGATGTTAAACAGAGTATTAGACCATACCAGTAACTTCTTTTTGATGAAAATTGATGCCTCCTTTTCTTCCTTTTCATTCATAACCTTAGATAGTTAAAGGAAAAAGAAGAAAAGAGGCTTAGGTGCTGGCTTTGCAAAAATGGTTTCCTCGCTTGTGCGCTTTTTGAAACACTGGTAGGGCATATGGTTATTAGTTTCCAGTTCCTAGATTCTGATTATGAAATCGGAGCTTCTCAGCATAAGCTTTTGAGAGATAGACGATGACAAGTAAGCAGTTGAGCTTGCCAATCATACTCATTTCAGTGAACTACTTTGAATAGCATTTGATAATCATCAAAGTCTTTCAAAAAAGGAGAAGCATGCTGTAAAAATTAGTAATGGTATGTTATTGATAAGTTATGTCTCTGACTGATAACCGAGAGAGTATTTCCACATATTTCTTTGTGATATCCATTTTCCCATGTTAGGAAGTGGCTGCTAAACTGGAGATAAAGGCAATGCCAACTTTCTTGGTGATGAAAAATGGTACTCAGATTGACAAGCTTGTGGGTGCAAATCCAGAAGAGATAAGGAAAAGGATAGGGGCACATACTGAGGCTGTACATGTTGCATAATGTAATGTCCTTATGGTTGGTTTGGTGTGATGGTGTATTTGGTCTTGTAATATATGGCTGTGGTTTTGGCATCAGATGGAGACAAGGTGTTGGTCTGGCTTTTGTTTATGTGGTTTTAGCCCCTCATCATGTACATACAAGTTTTTTAACTGTTTTGTGCTCTGTTTAATTAGAACTACCATCATGTTATTATCCTGAACTTGTGAAATTTAATGAAATGGGTTCTGGGTTTTGATGTCTTGGATTGCTTGAGATTTCACTCGTGTAGTTCTTTCATGGCTGGAAAATCATGGCTGATGAATGACCAATTCTAGCAATTTTACTGAGTTTCAAGTCTCTCTCATATTTTACCAGAAAACCTTCCGCAAAATTCACTGTTAAACGAAGAAATGGGCGCTTTAGATGTTTTTTTTTATCTTTCTGGTGATCATTTATGAGAAGATTTTTAGTATTCTTTTTGTACCTTTCTTCTGTGCATGCACTAGCTTTTCCTTATTAAATAATTATGTTTTATTTGTTTTACAGAAGATTCTTCTCAGGTTTTCTTTGTTTTAGTTTATGTAATTTCAAAACATTCCTTTGGTTCGATGTCTGCCCCTACATTTTTAAAAGTGATTATTTTTGGTTTGTTAATTTTTTTTATTACATTTTTAATTTACTGTTCTTTTTCGACACTATACTCAATAGATTTTTTAAAATGTGGTTGTAACTTTGCGTTGAAAGTTTCATTATATTCTTTTAGAAAGATTAGTGCGAGAAAAGGATAAAAATTGTTTTAGAAAAAAAAAAATCCCAGCAAATTCGTCCATGGAAGATTATATTCTGTTGAGCTATGGCCGAAGAACTATTAGATGTGAATATGGCGTTTAGGAATTTGAAATCCAAATTTAGAAAGCGAAAGGTGAGTGTGGGGCTTAACTTAGGAAGCATCACAAATATTGCAAATCTCAGTGTTTGCTTTTTCTTGTGGTGCTCGCCTTAGCGTTAGTGGACCATTTGCTTCCAAATATGCGATTCTTCTCCGATTTTCCCTTCCCATTCTTTTCTCATATTCCCTTTTCCATCTCTACAAATCTCCCATTGCTTCTGTCCACCATTGAATCAAACCCTTTTCTTCTTTCTCCCAATGCATTTCCATATCTTCTAGCATTGTACCCAGACTTCGAATTCCAGCAACTTCTCAGATATGGGGTCGCCTGAACTTACGGATTGGGTGTTCGATTACGGTGTGATTGAGGACATTCCTGTCCCCGGTGGTGACCTGCCTTCACTGGATCTTCCCTCTTTCACTTTGCCTTCTTGCGATTTCACTGCCTCCTTCAGGTTTTTCTTCTTTTCCGACCCTTTTGGTGTTCTAACAGAATCTGCATTTATCTCTTTTGTATTTTTTTTTTTAGATTTTTTATGTTGTTGAAATGAATGGGTTGAGTTGTTCTTCTGTTTCGGCTAAGGCAATTCGGTTTTCTGCTTTGTGTTCTACTTTTCTTACCTGAGCTTTGAATATGGGACTATGTGGATGTTTCATGCCTAAATAGTAATAAATGGTTTTGAAGTTTGTGTTTTTGTTTAAATAGACACTAAAGAGCAACACGAAACTTCACTTTGAAATAGAATTTTTTTAGAATGTTGGATGAGAATCAGGTGTTGGAATTGTGTCACCTGTTCCAAATTCCAATTAACATCCAAATTTTGGAGTATAACTCTGTAAGAATGTTGGACAAGAATTAGGTCAGTGTCATTTGCTCCAAGTCCCAATTTTCATTCACATATTCGAGTGGAAATATGTTAGAATGATTGACGAGAATTTGTTGTTGACAGTGTTGTTCCTCCCTATTTTCATCCAAATCCAAGTGAATTTCTGCTCCAAGTAGTTGCGGAATATGAAAGGTGAAGGGTAATATTGTAACTTTAAGAAAGAGAAGGAGTAGTTTATACAACGAACAGAGTTGAAGGGTATTTTGTGCAATCTAAGCATGTTCCATTGAGTAAGATGTGATTTTAAAATGTCTAAAGTTGACTAGGAGCTTTACAAGTATTTTCTCTGGATGTTCTTTTCATGAATACTTCAAAACCAGATTTTATTGTAGCAGTTTTTGAACATCACATTAAGTTCTCGAAGTCAATTTTTCGCTGTTGCTTTCTTCTCTATTTTATCTTAGTAGTTCATGGGGGTGAGCTTTCATTGGTTTTGTTCTTTTCTTTTCTAGAAAACAAAGTTGGTCGGTTTTGTTCATTATTATTATTATTATTTTTAATTTGCCGATTTGGAATTTTTCCAACCAATACGACCGATCCCCTCTCCTCCTCCAACCAACCGATTTCAGTTCGATCGACTTGTTTTTTTTGGTCTATCATGCTTGCCCCTTGTCTCATAAATTAATTTGTTTAGCCTATCAATTCAATCTTTTTTTATTTAGAGGTGATCTAGTATAATATTAGATTTAGGATGAGTTCAAATTTCTGAAAAAACCATTTTCTCTCAATTTTACAATTACCTATTGACTTGAAAGATTAACTTTGTTTTTTTGTGTCCTTTATGTGATGGAGAAGATATATGGTAGGTTAAATTTCTAAGTTTAGTTCTTGAGATCAAGCTTTTGTTTAAAGGTTTTCTGAAATTTAAAAAGTACCTAACATGTTAATTAAACTTTTAAAAATGTTTAAAAAATACTTGAACTTTCTAATTTTTATTTATTAGGTCTTTCACATATTTAATCTTTTTAATATTAATTGCGTTATTAGATACATAAGATTGAACTGGTCTGTATGTCTAATAGAACCCTAAAGTTTAAATTTAGCACCAAGAGGTATGTGACTTTGAAAAAAAGAAAGGGAAGTGGGTCAGGAATCTGTTTGACACAAAATTTAAAATTCAAGAACATTTTGTACACAAACTTGAAATTTAAGGAACTATGAAGCACTTTTAAAAGTTGAAGGACCAAATAGACACATTTAACCTATATTTTATTAAAGAACTCACTCTTCTGTTGTTAGTGTTTCAGGGAAGACTTTGATGAGCCACTTGGAATGGCAGAAGATGTAAAAGAATCTAGGTCCAGGAAAAGGTGAGTAGTTATTAATTCCCAAGTTCCCAACTCAGAATGATTTTAAATTACAAGCATTAGCATCAATGTTTATGCTCTAATGCTGTAGCATTCATTCTTGACATATTTTATTGGATATGCCCTTACAAGAGCATGGTAATGTTCTTACTGTTGACAGGATGAGCTCTGGATCACCAAATGCATTCGAGTCCAAGGCACGTAAAGAGAAAATGCGGAGGGATAAACTAAATGACAGGCATCTAAATTCTGTTACATTAATCTTTTTCGCCATTCTTGTCTCTGATCTGTTCCTCCCACACCTCATATTTTCTCTTTGTCCATTAAAGGTTTCTGGAATTGAATTCCATCCTCAGTCATGGAAGGCCTCCCAAAATTGACAAGTCTGCTATTTTGGGTGATGCAGTTCGAATGATTATACAGCTAAGGGATGAGGCTCAGAAACTCAAGGAGTCTAATGAAAGTTCTTTGGAGAAAATTAATGAAATGAAGGTGTGCATCTAGCCTTTTCTTATCATTCTTAAAGTTCATAATTCCTATGTTGTAAGTTTTAAAAACTCGTGTGGTTTTAAGATCTTCCATTGATGTTTTATTCTGTTTTAAGTAAAGCTTTTTCTTTATGTAGGCTGAAAAGAATGAACTACGAGATGAAAAACAAAGGTTGAAAGAAGCAAAAGATAGCCTTGAAAAGAAAATGAAGGGCTTTAATACACAACCAAGCTTCTTAACTCACCCTCCAGCAATTCCTGCTGGATTTTCTTCTCCAAATCAGATTGTTGGGGGGAAATTGGTACCTGTGATTGGATATCCAGGAGTATCCATGTGGCAGTTTATGCCTCCGGGAGCCATTGATACATCGCAAGACCACGTTCTTCGGCCACCAGTCGCCTGAGCCGGAGAATTCTGTTAACCGGCTTTGCTTCTGTATGAGAGGATCCTATGTTGATTTTTATGTAGGCTGACTCAGTTATGTTGTCTGTTAGATTCTCAAGATTGAATTGGCTGAATATCTGTTATGTTAGAGAAGTTGTTGCTGATCTAAATTCATGGAAGCTCTTATACAATAACCATATTCACCAATTCTGAAATCTCATTTACTTTCTTCATATTCTCTTTCTTTTTTTCTTTTTCTTAATTTGCATGAGATATCCTATCTCGTGAAGGAGTTCCAAGAGGTAAAGCTTTCTATATTGTAAGCAAATACTTAATTTTAATTGGTTTTTAGAATTGAGTCACATTTTACATTAATGTCACAAAGATTAGGTCATTCCTACAAAGAATTGTTTGCAAAAACCTATTATTTTGCAATGTTGAAGGCATTTGGAACAAAAGTCGAAATGCTTAATTCTTACTGTTTTTATTATCACATATTGGGCATATATGTATTTAGTTATATTGAGAAAGAGTTACATTTTATCAAGTCAAAAAGAAAAAAGAAAAAACATTTAGATTCTTTGATAAAGCTGCCAACATAAACAAATCATTTTTAAACATTAATGAACACACAAGCTAAAACAGAATTCCAAGAAGGAATTAGGCTTCAAAATAATTTGCTTCCTGGCGTTGTGATATGTAGATAATATTTTCATTCCATGGGCTAAGAGTAATTAAGTTGGGGTCTTTGTGTTCGCGAAGAATGAAGGTTGAGACGGTTCGGAAAAATCAACTAAGTCACCGTTAAGCATGAGAAGTATAGTAGTCATCGTTGGCCTGTCACTTGCCTTTTCTTGAACACAATGTAATCCGATACGAATGCATTTTATCACTTCATTCCTTCTCTCACTTTGAATTTGAATTGAAGGTTCTACAATATTCAACGGTGTTCCCTCCATCCAATTTCTCCAAACCTACATACATCAAATCACTTCATATCATGAAACTCTTAATTTAGAGGTTATTGACAATTTTCTCAAAGAAAAAAGAAAAATAATTCTACTCACATCACTTATTAGGTGATCTCTTATATTCTCATTACTGCCATCCATTCGATTATGTTTTTGCTCAGTCACGATCTCCAAAACCAGGACACCAAAGCTCAATACGTAACTTTGATGAAAGATGATCATGTCTTACGTATTCTCGAACCATGTATCCACTTAAATTTTACAAACATTATAAAGAAAAAGTTGCGGAAAAAAAACTTCATAATTACATTATAAAAATTAAGAAAACACTTAATTAATTCATATAGTAAATCTAGTACTTAATAAGTACCAATAATTGTACTTGTATCATCATGTGTTCGTTCACATGTAAATAATCTTGCAAATACCAAAATCTGATATTTTAGCATTCATCTTCACATCTAATAGAATGTTAGAAGCTTTTAGATCTCGATGAATGATATTGATTTGAGAGTATTCATGAAGATAAACAAGTCCCTCAATAATGCATTGTATAATGTCGGAGCATTTAGTCCAATCCAAAGTTTGACGTTTAAGAGGATCTACATGATATTAATAGGGTTTTTAGTAAAATGTCAATAATAAAGGCGAAGAAGAAGAAACGTAAAAATTTACCGAAAATGAAACTATGAAGACTTCCATTGTGCAGAAACTCATAAATGAGAAGCTTTTCGTTTTGTTTCAAGGAGAAACCTAAAAGCTTAACTAAATTCCTATGTTGAAGCTTAGATAACAAAACCACTTTGTTTTTGAACTAAACATCTCCATGTCTTGACGCTTCACGCAGCCGTTTCACCGCTACGATTCGTCCATTTGGAAGCTTCCCCTGTTAATGGAAGTGAAAAAAGGAATTCATCACACGCTGGCTAACTCATAAAACTAAAATCTTTATGAGTAATTATTACCTTGTAAAAATCTCCAAATCCACCTTCCCCAAGTTTATTTTCATCTGAAAATTCATCTGTTGCCATTTTAATGATGTTGAAATCAAACTGCAAAAACTCCTCCATTGTCGTCATTCCTTCCTCTGTTTCACCTGCCCCTTCAAAATATAAGACAGACACATGAAAAACTTCATTTCCCTGCGCCAAAAGTATATTTAAACTAGCTTAATTAGCTTACATTTTATTCCATTGGTTTTCTTTGGCTCAGTTTTTCTCACGAAGATGTAGATGGTGATCATTGGTATTATAACTACAACAACTAGAGTAATTGGCAGAGCCACAGCGATGAAAGTTGCATTTTTATTACCTGAAAATAGAGTATGTAAGTGTGAAGAGAGAAGAAGGGGAATAATTCTTAGGGAAGTGGAAGCAAGCGTTACCATTGGTAGTTCTGTTAAGCGGAAGAAAAACAGGGGATAGCGGCGGAGGCGGAGGTGGAGGTGGAGGCGGTGGCAAGAGTAAGCGAGGAAGCGGCGATTCAATGAAGGAATAAATCTCATATCTAAAATTACAACTGGGTCTAAGAACTCTACTCCCCAATTTTCCATCACAACAGTTTCGGATTATAGGCAGAGCCCCAACCAAGCACTCGTTGCATTGCTGCCGAGACAAATCCGGTGTGCACTGCGCCAAACCATATATTGTGGTCAAATTTGGAAGAGTTGTGTTCCCAAGTGCAAATTTCAAACGGGAATCGCCTGCCGAGGCTGGGCCTATGAGATTCTCAATCAGTTTTCTTTCGGCCTGGGTGAACCCTGCCTGATCTGACGCATTCACCGAGTTCCACAGACTGACAAGCGGTGAAACTTCCATAGATGGGGCGGTCAGAATAACGTAGCATACAGTTAACGTACCATCCAATGGCTTCGTTCTGGGTTGGACACCACAAAGGGAGAAGATCTCTGGAGTCGTTGAGGCATCTCCGGCAAGAATCTACGGAAATGTCCCCTCTGCAGAGTCCGATTACGTATGCTCTATTTTCGGGGATGCCGGAAGAAAGGTTATAGAAGCCATAGTCAATTTGATGATCTGAGGTGAGGGTGGAGAGGAGGTGGTTGAGATTGGCTTTGTAGGCAGCGCCGTCGGTAGTGTGGTTGTTATTGCCTCCGTCGACGCATATATAGCGGGCAAATCTGGGCTGAGCAAATGCGAGAGGAGGACAAACTCAGAGTAATTGAAGAAACAAATGCTGAAACAGCCATTGTTATGCTCCACATAACCTTCGTAGGAACTCTGGAAGAGAATGGTATCATATAACCGATCAATCAAATTAGAAAGTTCTTTAAAAAAAAAAGAAACAACTCTTAAATACATATCAATTAAGGCTTCTTGCACCTAGAGATCGGACTACTAACTTGAGATCAATATATATTTGATATACATGCATAACTTGATTGATATTGTTGGTCTACTTGTAAATCATGCAACTCTTTATATAAAACTGATACATTTGTGTAATATACTTAATATTTGACACACTTACAAATGTAATGTTCAACTTGATAATGATGCCTTTTTTTTTTTTATGCTTATACACTTGATTCTGATTTGATGTTGAAATACTTAATAATAATACATTTTTCAATTCATCCTTAAACCTACATCTTCGAGGACCAAAATTTAAAACATATATTTTTCAATTCATTTTTCATTTACAAAAATGCTAGTACAATAAAAGTTAAAAGTGAAAGGTTTCATCAACTGATGCCCCAGAGGGAATAGGTCAGTCATTTGTGACTTTGAAAAGTGAAGTAAAACAAAATTGAAGTGTTAATCATTCCACTTTTCCTTTGAAGACCAAATGGAAATTGGAAAATGGGAAACGTTGCATTTCCACTCCATTTTCTAGAGCCCGTCACTTTTACTCACTGCTGCAATGGTAACAACTATACACATCCTAATGATTTAACCGAGAAATTTCACTTAATGTCGTGTTAAATAATCAATGCACTATGGTTGCACTCTAATCAATGTAAGTTGTTTTGCGATGATAAATGAATGAAAAATATTAATGTATATCTACGATGGATACGATAAACCAAGATAGACTATTATTTGTGATAGACATAAATAATAATATATTTTGGTCTATTGTAGTCTATCATAAATAGATTGTGATATTTTACTATATTTATAAATATTTCACAAATTTTATCAATTAAAATAAATTTTATAGAAAAAAAAGTGTAGGTTCATAGCTCCTATGATTAATCCTGTTATATTGAAAGTTGAAAAACACAGTACAAAGTCTTAATTTGTATGATAAAAAGTAGACAAAAAGAAGTCTTACAAAAGAGATACAAAGCATTTTTGTAACAAAGTTTCACATTTTTAAAAGTGGGATATGTACATAGATTTATAAAAGAAAATTTTACTTTTACATCTTTCACTGTTTATCTTGTGAATAAGATAGTCATTTTTACGAGTATAAAACTAACGAGGATCTAACTCTGAAATTGAGTACATGTCATTTGGATCATGATCAGTTGAGTTGTAATCTATCGATTGTCTAGAGATTTGAGAGGAAACACTATTGATATAAAAAGCAGGTCTAGAGGGTCTAGAGAGACTGATGGAACCATTGTTAAGCATAAGAAGTACGATAGTCATTGTTGGTCTCTCAGCTAAATTTTCTTGAACACACAACAATCCAATATGAATGCATCTAGCCATTTCTATTATTGATTCACTTTTCAAACAAGGATCAATAATATCTAGTGCATTTCCTGTCTA
The DNA here is from genome assembly GCA_025688845.1 of Cucumis hystrix. Classification (NCBI taxonomy): domain Eukaryota; kingdom Viridiplantae; phylum Streptophyta; class Magnoliopsida; order Cucurbitales; family Cucurbitaceae; genus Cucumis; species Cucumis hystrix. The sequence continues at coordinate 15,426,960 of CM046894.1, forward strand.
CATGCCTGCATGAACAACAATTGGAATTAGAGCATTCTCGTTCATTCATCTACTCTAGTGGCAGTAAAATTTCTCCAAAATCGGAAGAAAAAAAAGACATGAACTTGTGCTTACATAGCTGAGAAGAGATTCAACAATCTCCTCATTGGTTTGAGTTCGATTATTCTTTTGTCCAGTCACAATTTTTAAAAGTAAAACACCAAAACTAAATACATCTGATTTGACTGAAAAATGACAATCCCATACATACTCCGAAGCCATATATCCACTTATATTCAATAGCAGCACAAACAACTTTAGTTAGTAACTCCCTGGTGAGCACATAAAATGTAGCATGAGAAAGTTGTTATTAGTACTGACAAAGTACCGATGATTTTTCTTGTATTTCCTTGTGTTTGATCATGTAGAAATAGTTTTGCAGTTCTAAAATCAGAAATTTTAGCAGTCATGTCCGCATCTAATAAAATGTTACAAGCTTTCAAATCTTGATGAATAATTCTAAATTGAAAGTTTTCATGAAGATAAATAAGTCCTCGAACAATGCCTTCTATAATGGAGTATCCAGTTTTCCAATCTAAACTCTCACGGTTAATAGGATCTGCATCCATATTATTTGTATATAAAATTAGAGATTTTGGAAGATGAAGTAATTAAGTAAAGAAATGAAGAGAGAGAAGGGGTTACTAAAGAGGAATTTCTCAAGACTGGAATTCTCCACAAACTCATAAATGAGAAGTCTTTCATTTTGTTTGAAGCAGAAACCCAAGAGTTGAACTAAATTCCGATGTTGAAGCTTAGCCACCAACATGATTTCATTCTTAAATTCTTCATCTCCTTGCCTTGAGCCTTGAAATAGTCGTTTCACAGCTATATTTTGTCCATTGGGAAGCTGACCCTGTTCATTAGTGGCATTAAATGGGGTCTTCAAATTAGTTTACAATGCACAACTATATATTCAAATTGTTGTTAAAACTTGTGATTACCTTACAAACAGCTCCAAACCCACCTCTCCCAAGTTGATTTGCATTGGAGAATCCATCCGTAGCGATTCTAATGGTGTCAAAATCGAACTGCAAAGATTCTGCATTTTCAATTTTATCTTCAGCCAAATCTGTGGGTCAAAGGTTAAAGAGTTAAAACACACAAATGACACAACGATGAATCCTGTAAATGAATGATGATGCTCATAATGAGTTTTCTTTTTTATCTTTACATTCACGTGAATTTCTTCCTTGCTTTCTTGTCCTTGAGATGAAAATTATGATGATTAGGAGCTCAGCAACTACACCAACCACATTAATAGGCACAAAAATGAAAACGAGTACGCGGAAAAAGGAATCTCCTGGGGATAAAAAAACTTAATATTACAAAAACATGGATTCTATCTAAAAACTGATTAAGCCAAAAATTGAGCTATGGTTAAAAAACCTCGTGGAGAAGAATAAGTAGTTGTATTTGAGGGAAGTGGAGGGGGCGATGAAGCCGGCTGATTTTGAAAGAAGCGATCGATCTCAAACCGAAGAGTACAACTTGGTCTTTGAATTCTCCCTCCTATCTTCCCATTGCAATATTCTCGAATTTGCGCAATAGCACCGAGGAGACAGGCAGTACAATCATGGGCAGACATATGAGGAGTGCATTGCACAGCCCCATAAATGGGTGGAGAATTCGGTATTGTACCACTTCCAATGGCAAACTTCAAGCGAGAATCATCTAATGCAGCTTCAGCAGTGAGTCGTTGAAGCAAATTGGTGGCTGCCTGAGTGAAGCGAAGTGGGTCTGAAGAATTAAAGGAATTAGTCATATAGAAACCAGGGGAAAGCTCCATGAGGCTGAAGAAGGAGCGGTCGGAGTAACGAAACATACAGTGTTCATACCACCCAATAGCCTCGATTTGAGAGGGACAGTTTTTGGGGAGAAGGGTTATGGAGTTGTTGAGGCAGGTTTGGCAAGCGAGTGGGGTAATGTCTCCTCTGCATAGCCCCATTGCATAAGCTTTGTGGTGATGACCGTAAGAGAAGTTGTAGAAGCCATAGTCAATTTGATGGATGGTGAAGGTGGAGAGGAGGTGGTCTAAATTGGCTTTGTAGGAACTGTTAGTAGTGTATTTTCCTTGATAATATGCACAATCATAAAATATGAAATCTTGTGACTCACCAATCGCTATGCGCTGCAAAATAATGAGAATGGCTATCAATAATATGAATGTAGACCTAACCATCCCTGATTTCAGCTTTCCTACATACATAAAAGCACTCCTTCCCAATTGCTGTGTTTTCTTTGGCTTTAAACTCACACCAAATCAAATAACCATTAAAAAACTTTCTTTTTAATAGAAAATCAAAAAAGTCGATGTCAAGTTTTTTCTTTTTCTTTCTATGAAGTGAATAAGTCTAAGGTCATGTAGAGACCTACTTTTCTATATTTGAATGTAAGAAATAAGATAGAAGAAGTTGGTGTATTACTCAATATTATCCTAGATTTTCACAATGCATACAATATTCTTTTTTTGAATTGAATGAGAATTTTTCTTTAAAATGTATTTAATCTTTTTATTTGGTGTTTCGAACTATCAAATACAAGGTCTTATTAATCGATCAATGAGTCAGGGTATAGGTGCGACATGCCCTATTGAGGGTTCGAATGATCCTAAAATTATTTGTGTTTGATACCATCTTTACACATTATTTGCAATTTTGACTTTTAAGGTAATTCAAAAACTGTATTGTACTATACCTTAGAGATGCCTCCATTAAGTTCTATGAATTTTCTTCTAATAATAAACTGTGGATATAAATAACATACTGAAATACTGTTAGTACTGAAAATGTGCTACTTTTTTCGGTTTAATTCAAAGCTAGTTCTAGAATTTTACACGATTTAAATGAGACAACCCTCCATTGGAGCTCCTCCACAACGATTTTCTTTGTATTAATTTCTTCATTCCCTACCTTTACTGCTTTGTATTTTGATTTATCGAACATTGAGACTCATCTTAGCACATTGTGAGTGGCTAAGTTTCTCTAGCTCAGGATAGAGATAGGATGAAGTTCATTTAAACTTGGTTGTGAAACTTGCATTGTTGTTTGGTGCTGATTTCATGCAAGTTCACTAGCTAGTGTTAGATATACTTGGAATATATTTTAAATTATTGGTATTGACATAAAATTGAAATACCAAATGTTAAACCTTTTAACCACACATCATTTTGAATATATATTTTCTATCCAAAATATATATATATATATAAAAATTTAACCTACATGTCATCAAAATCATAGAAAATTAAAAAAAATTAATTGATATATTTAGAATATTAATTGACACAGTTAAAGCCATCAAAATTAGATTAAAAAAAGTTGAATAATGCATGAGAAAACCTGAAAGCCTTCAAACTTTTTAGTAGAAAAAAAAAAGGTTAGAAAGTCAAAAAATACGGCAGCAGCATTATTATATTAGACATTAGGTGGGAGAGATGGGTTTGCTTTGCTTAATTGGTTGAATTGAAGTCGTGTGAGACTTTTCAGAAGTCCGAGTTATCGCATAATGCATAGTCTGCATAGTCAAGAAAGTTTTACTTTTTTTAAAATAGCAAAATAAATTAAAATATTCAAGATTTTAGATTCTATCGACAAGAGTCATTAATAGATTTTTTTCACTTTCTATCAATGTCACTAATAGAAGCATATTAGTGGCTATCAATGTTTGTTATGAATAGAATCTGAAAATTTTGCTATATGTTGTAAATATTTTGTTAAATTTGTTATTTTTGACAATTTTTTTACAAAAATATTAAGTACATAATTGTATGAAAATTTTGATAAAAATATCGATTTAAAATTATAAACACAAAAGGTTAAAACATAAATTTAAATGAGTAAATAAATGTTTAATTATTTTCGAATAAGTAAATATATCTATTCATCTCTTATATTGATATCAAAACAATGTAAATGTGAAAATATTGATGAAAATATTAGCATGCAGATAAAAATTTAATACTATAAACTTAAGTGCCCTAAGCCCCTAGGATTTAAGCGTGTGATAACAGTCATTTTGAAATTATTAAAATTATTTTAATATTTTCAAAATAACTCTAAACACGTTTTTAATCCTTCCAAAGCAAGTTTAGTGATAGAAAATTGCACTTATAAGATTAATATTTAAATTTTAAATTGAATTTAAGTTGTTTTTAACATGCTAAAAGGATTTTAACTATTTGAAATCACTGCCAAACCATAGACTAATTACAAGTGGGAAAGTAAAAAAAAAAACATGAAATATATATAAACCATGATAAAAGTTTTGAACGTGAACAAATATTTTTATAAAAAAATTAGAATTCTTACACATCATAATCTACTTAATTATAAGTGTACGTTACGTAATATAGTATTGAATTTACCTCCATCTATCCATTTAAATTTGGAGTAATTTTTTTTCTTTCATGATAATAGAGTTCATGTAACTACATTTTCTAAATTACAAATTAAAAGCAGTAAATTTAAAAACAAATTGCTCTCTGATAGCCCTATGTTATATCTAATTACTTGTCATATTTACAGTAAATCACCTTTGGCTACTGGTATGAGATCAATCACTAGTCTGAGCTGGGAAGGAAAGTCAAGCCGTGTCGAGAAGGTTTTTTATGAGAGAGGAATTCTGATTTCTTTCTATATCCGAGCTTTCTTTACGAAGAGGTGGTATATGAATTGCTTTTTTCTAAAAGCATTTGTCATTAGGTGTAATTTCCTTTAAATTTTAACATCAATGGATGACTTAATAGTATCAGATAACATATGAGCAAGATAAGGAATATAGCATTTATGGTTCCAATGATCGAACTCCATTGAAAAGATATAAAAACAAGCTAAACTCACTATTTTACTTAGAGGTCAATCCATCATATACAGCTTGCTTTCACTTTATTTCATAACTGTAAGATATACATGGGATAAAGTAAAACTAACAAGGATATAATTCGGTAATGGACAAGTCATTTGGAACACATGAGTTGAACTGTAGTCTTCAAATTGTCTATACATTTGAGAGCAAGAAATATTGATGAAAAATGCTGGTTGAGAGAGCCTTGGGAGAGGGATGGAACTATTATTAAACATGAGAAGTACATAGTCAGTGGATTTTTTTAATGCACAACAATCCAACATGAATGCATTAGCCATTTCAATTCTTGAATCATTTTTCAAATAAGAATCAATAACATCTAGTACATTTCCTGATTGCCAATTTCTCCATATACCTACAAGTACAACCGTTATAACCCTCAATCGTACTCATAATCTAGTCTAATAATGATACTAAAATTGAAAATGAACTTGTACGTACGTAGCTAACACGAGTTTCTACAATCTCTTCATTGGTTCTTGAGCTCGATTATTCTTTTGTACAATCTGATTTGATCACTGCATTATATTCAATAGTGGCATAGACTAATTTAATTAGCAGCTCCCCCACCATCACAACCACGATTTTTTTTTTTGTATCTCCTCGTGTTTGATATATGCAGAAATAGTATCTCTCGTGTTTGATCATGATGCCGAAAAAGGAGAGATGAGAGTTATGAAGCATACAATCTTTGTACCAAACAATGGCCTCAATTTGGGTCGACAGTTTTCGGTGAGAAGGGTTATGGAGTTGTTGAGGCAGGTTGTGCAAGAGTCGGGCATAACGTCTCCTCTGCATAGACCAATAGTTTAAGCTTTGTGGTGATGGCTGTAGGAGAAGTTGTAGAGAAGCCATAGTCGATTTGAGGGGTGGTTAAGGTGGAGAGGAGGTGGTTCCAGATTAGTTTTGTAGGTGCTGTTATCCGAGATCTTGCTGAGCCATTTAACATGTGGTTGTGATGGCAGACGAGTATAAACCATTATGGTTGCTAACACTCTTGAATATTGTTTGTGAGATTGGATTGCTTATTATTTTATAATTGGTAATTCAAATTAATTTATTCAATTAAAATTAATATTACTATTACTATTATTGCTTCTTTTTTAAACAACACCATTTTGGTTGGCGTCCCTTACTCTTGACTTTGAGGAATAGATGTGTTTAATCACTTGTGTTTGAAAATGGCCAATTCGGTAACTAATGAAGTACTAAAGAATAGGTTTAAAACTAAAGATTCCCCTTTATTATAAAAAAAAAAATTCACCAAAATCCCACGCTGAAATTTCAGTAATGAATGGAAGAGAAAAAGAGTGATTTGAAAGTGGTGAGGTGCTCATCTCATGAGGCATTGAAAACCTAAAAGAAAAAATCAGATTGAAAAATTTGGGATGCCACGACTTTTTTCTTCTTCTCATTTCTTAATTTTAGTACAACATCAGTCACTTACTATTTGCTCTACATATATCTTGCTGACCATAGTATGATGGTATTATATATACAGAGATCACCTCTCAACATGCATTAATGAAAATAAAAGTTTCTAAACAAAAGATTTAAGCTTCAAGCTTATTCAATTTCTACCACTGATATGTGGATAATCTTTGGCTAAGAGCAATTTTGTTGGGTACTTGCATTCATAAAGAAAGATGGCTGGGAAGGTTTAGGAAAATCAGTTAAATCACCATTGATCATGAGAAGTGCAGTTGCCATTTTTGGCCTTTCATCAACCTTTTCTTGAATGCATAGTAACCCGATATGAATGCATCTTGTCACTTCATTTTCTTCTTCCTTTTGTATCTCAATAGAAGGATCTACAATATTCAACGGAGTTCCCTCCCTCCAATTTCTCCATGCCTACATATAACAATTCAATTCATATTAATACACAACATCTAATTAAGAGGTCATGTCATCTTTCTTCAAAGGAAAAAACATTTTACTTACATAGCTTATAAGAGGGTCTTCTATGTTCTCGACGTTGTTGTAAGTTCGATTATTTCTTTGTCCAGTCACAATCTCTAAAACTAAAACACCAAAGCTAAAGACGTCCGACTTCGAAGAAAGATGCCCATGTCTTACGTATTCGGGAGCCATATACCCACTTAATTTAGTAAATAATGTAAAGAGTTAGTATATATATCGAAATTAACAAACAATTTTTACTTATATAATAGGTAAAGTACTTACGCAGTGTCCATTATTGTATTAGTATCACCGTGTGTTTGTTCGGATGCGAATAGCTTTGCAATACCAAAATCTGTAATTTTAGCATTCATCTCTGTGTCTAATAAAATGTTACTAGCTTTTAGGTTTCGGTGAATAATTTTGATTCGAGAATCTTCATGAAGATAAGTAAGTCCTCGAGTAATGCCTCTTATGATTTTGTAGCGGGTTGTCCAATCTAAACTTTGACGCTTGAGTGGATCTACGTGTTAAAAATGAGTTGTTGGAGATTAAAAAAAAGGTCCAACTTGAAAGGAAGAAACCAACACAAACAAATAGAAAAAGGAAGAATGATATTACCGAAAATGAAATTATGAAGGCTTCCATTATGCAAAAACTCATAAACGAGAAGCTTTTCATTTTCTTTGAAGCAGAAACCCAAAAGCTTAACTAAATTCCGATGGTGAAGCTTAGAAACCAAAACCAGTTCGTTCTTAAACTCAACATCTCCCTTTCCTGAAGCTTGAGACAGCCTTTTCACCGCTACGATTCGTCCGTTTGGAAGCTTCCCCTGTTAATGGAATCATACACAAAAATTGAGAAAAAAAAAAAGGAAAGAAAAGAATTCATCATCTGCTAATTTACAAAACTAGAACCTTTATGATTAATTACCTTGTAAACTGCTCCAAATCTACCTTCCCCAACTTTATTTTCATCTGAAAATTCATCTGTTACCTTTCGAATGGTGTCGAAATTGAACTGTACGAATCCCATGGTCGTCATATCTTCCTCGGTTCGATCTATCATTTCAAAACATAAGATAAATGGAAGGGAACTGGAGACCCATTTGGAATGAGTTTTTAAACTCTCTGTTTTGATTGGTTTAATTAAAAAGGAAATCTAATTTATTCAGCTTACATTCTTCTTCATCGATCTTTGAGCTACTTTTTCTCACACCTATGTACACGGTGATCGTCAGTAGTAAAACTACAACAACAGCCACTGGCACAATCACAGCTATGAAAGTTCCAGAGAGTTTTCTTTTATTTCCTGAAAAACAGAGTATAGGAGTTACAAGGCAAACAAGGAAGAAGGGAGGAATTCAAATTAATGGGAGCTTGAACTCAGTGGGCAGATCCAGAAATTTATATAGGGGCACTAAATTTGATATTTGGGAAAGAAAATTATTATTTGAATTCGCCCCTGGTTGAAGTAGTAGAATTACCGTGGTGGGTAGTTCCGTTAAGCAGAGGAGGAACAGGGGAAGGTGACGGCGGTTGCAACGGCTGCGATTGCATGATAGGGTAATTTGAATATCGAAAAAGACAACTGGGTGTAACAACTCTGCCCCAAAGGTTTCCGACACAGCAGTCTTGGATCATTGCCAGAGCCTCAGTCAAGCACTCGTTGCACTGCCGTTGGGACAAGTCCGGGGTGCACTGCGCAAAAGCATAAATTGTGGGCAAATCCGGAAGAGTTGTGTTCCCTGTAGAAAATTTCACACGGGAATCGCCGGTGGAGGCCTTGGCTATGAGACTTGTAATCAGACTCCTAGCGGCCTGGGTGAAACGTTCTGGATCCGAGGCATTGAAGGAATACCCCACAGGAATAGAGGGTGAAAGTTCCATGGAGCCGAGGATGGGGCGGTCGGAGTAACGGAGCATGCAATTTTGGTACCATCCAATGGCTTCCTTTTGGGTGGGACATCGCACAGGGAGAAGATCTCTGGAGTCGTTGAGGCATTTCCGGCAAGTCTCAGGGGAAATGTCCCCTCTGCAGAGCCCGATGAGGTTTGCTCTGTTTTCGGCGGCGCCGTAAGAGAAGTTGTAGAAGCCATAGTCGATATGATGGTCGGTGGTGAAGGTGGTGAGGAGGTGGTTCAAATTGGCTTTGTAGGCAGCGCCGTCGGTTGTGTGGTTGTTTTTGGTATCGTCGACGCATATATAGTTGGAGAATCTGGGCTGAGCAAATGCGAGAGGATGGTTAATCAGTGCCAACACCAACAAACTCAGAGTAATGGAACAAACAAATGTTAAAGCATCCATTGTTTTGTTGCTCCTCAAAACCTTCAAATTGTGAGGCTACGCCGTTTGTATCAAAACATGTGGATGATTTAAATGGAAGAAAATCTACTAAATACTTTCAAAATCAATTTAGCGTAATTAGTACTCTCGTTCTTATTCATATTCTCATAAATTTATTAGACACACAGTTAAAAGAGTTTGAAAATCTATTAAATACTTTCAAAATAAATTTAGCTTATTAGTAATTGTCATCGTATTCTATTATAGGAGGGGTGAGGTTTGATTCTTCCTCTCCACAATTATTTCTGTTCACATCTATAGACTTAACTTATTGTGTTTATAGTTAGTTAAAATTGAAAGCTCAAATATGATAAAGTTCTATTAAACAAAATTAAAAGTTAAAAAATCTATTACAATGAAAGGAAATTATTGTAAATAACAAAATTGCTAAAACTATTTATGATAAACTTCTTTCGATTGTCTATCGATGACATTGATAGACAATGTAAGATAGAATCTGATAGAAATCTTTCGGTGTCAATCATTTATTGAATATGAAATTATGCTATATTTTGTAAATATTTTGGTTCATGTTCTTATAATTTCATGTTAATTTCATTGAATACTACTAGGAGAAAAATTGATTTTCCCTTGAAATTTTGAGATATATTTTTTAAAAAAGAATCAGTTATGTTAGCTTAATTCAAGTTTATTACATAAGATTGTATGGTTTCAACAAGCTAATGCATTGTGATCAATCTCATTTTTATGAAAGATGGAGCTCTTTCTTTCAATGTGCTACATTTTTTTATTTTCAACTTTCATCGGTTTTAAACTTTATTTTCAATCAAAACTTTCATTCCCAAAAGAAATTGAATTAAAAAAAGAAAGAACCCCACATAAAAGACTTAATTTATTTTTAACCTCATTCACACTTTTTTCATTCAAATTAAGTCTATTTACTTCTCATGTATATCTTTACACTTGTTAGCGAATTCTTAGTGACTAGAAATGATGATTAAAAATGATCAATAAAAGTTAATTACGTTAGGTATAATTAAAGTTTCATCAATTAGACATAACGGTTTACATCAAATTTTCTGAAATTTTCATCCACCTCGATATTTACATAACATCCAATCAATCATGTTATATACTAATACAAGTTGGGGTGGAAGATTTCAACTCAAAACCTCTTAATTGTTAGTTTATTTTATTTTAAATGTTAGAAGAGAATAGGACCAACAACATATACCATCTTCATTAGAATGGAAAGATAGCTTTTCCAATGAAATTAAGAGAGAGGAAAAAGAAGTCTTTTCAATAAATGCATGTTCCCTAGAAAACGTTACTCTTTGTGTTTTTGTTCCTCTATATTATTGCTTTCATTTTCTTAGTCATTGTTGACTTATTTCATTTTTTTTAAATTCCTCTTTTTTTTTTTTTTTTAATTGATAAAGCTAAAATCCCTTTGAAGACCAATTCTTACACTAATTATTATTATTGATTGACTGATTTTACCCTTGGAGAATAATCACAAACAATTGAAAGTTAGTATAGTGTTCGGTTTTACGTTTTAAAAAATAAAGTAAAATTTTAAATTCTATCAATAATAGACATTGATGGACTTTCATTGATGACAATGATAAAAATTGATACACGTCTATCTGTGTTTATCATTGATAGAATATAAAATTTTGCTATATCTTATTAACTGTTCCAATTTTTTTTCTTAACTTCAGTTATGGATAAAAAAAACTAGGAAAATTTTTAAAAATAGTAAATTTTACAAAATATTTACAACATATAACAAATTCTAATAGTCATTCATATGCTATAGTGATAGAATCCAAAATTTTGCTATAGTTTGTAAATATCCATTTTTAAAAATATCCATAAAAAAACTACTTACAAAATATAGTAAAAAAAAAACTTAAATGAGTTACAGAGAATTTGATGGATTTCGATACGTTTTGTCAATAGTTTTAATATTTTGTTATCTTTTAAATTGTTCCGTTCAAATTTATATTTGGGACATTTTTTAAAATATCAAAATAAATTAAAATATTTACAAGTTATAACAAATTTTTTGGATCTAATAGAAATTGATAGACTTCTATCCATGGCTATCAATGCTATTGATCGAAAGATATCAGTGTCTATCAAATATTTGATACTTATAAATATTTAATCAAATTTGTTATTTTCGACAATTATTTTTTATATTTTTTTTCGGAATATGATCCTAAATTACTAATTACCAATTAAATTAAGTCCATGAGTAAAATAAATTTAATATTATATTATATCACATCATAGGATGAACAATAATTTGTTTAGTTATAATACAAATTTGATCATTGAACTTGGATGTTTTTAATATATAAAATTTTAATAGACTAAAAATTAATAGCATAAAATTTATTCGACATAAAATTAAAAATTTGAAAATCTATTAAACATATTTGTAGACTAAACGATACAAACCTGAAGGCCCCATTTGTTTTTATATTTTTTGATAGGATTTTAGACCGGCATTTTAATATTCATATTTGTTTGACATCATTTCACTTTTTCAATTCAAAATATTATTATACGAGAGAACTTTAGTTTCTTACGGCACTCAAAAGCTTTTTTTAAAAAGAAAACTAGGAACTCATAAATATGAAATTAGGTATACAACAACCAACTATCTTCATGTGAATTCATGAAGGAATGGAAAATGTGACCTAAAAAAAATAAAGAAATGAAAAGAAACCTTTGGTTGAATTAGTCGTTGGAGGCTTGAAATTAAAAGAGATTTTCATATTTTCCATTTTGCAATTGGTCTTCGTCTGCCCCGTGGGAAACGCTGCTTAGACAACAGTGGGTTTCTTTTTCTAAGTCGTCGGAGACTTTGAAAAGTGTAATGTTAAAAGAGAATTATAAAATAGAGTTGTTTGATAAATGTGAAAAAGGAGAAGAAGAAGAAGATGATGATGAAATTAGTTATTCAATATATATATAAATCAAGAAAAGTGTGAAAAGTAGAGTAAAAAAAAATAGAAAATATAAAGTATGTAATCAAATGTGAAAGCTAGATAAAAGAAGAAAAAAGAATAAAGCAACTTGATAAATGTTGAAACTTCAGCAATGTTTAGATGAGTGCTTTAAGGCCAACTTATTAAAGTTGACAACTCACCACGACTTCACAAAAAAATCAAGAAATTGTAATAAAATAATAAAAAATACATATGAAAATTATGAAAATTATGAAAATTGTCAATCCTTTGTTTTAGTTTTCTCACCATTGTGCACTAATTCAGTATCCACAAAACATGTCACTATTTATATGACAAGTAGGGAGGTGTAATTACATGGACACTAATTACTGTTTATAGTTTATTTTTCTAAAAAAAAGCTAGGAATCCCTAAACTATAAATACAAAACCTTTTGGAAGATAAGTTTTACAAAGAATCCAAGACTAGCTAGACTCATTAGTACTTTGATCTTAATATATACCTCCAAAAACGAGGGGAATTGGTCATGATCCTAATAAATTAATAGAATTAAAGTTATGAGATAAATATTTATTCGTAAATTAGTCAAAAAGGTTGGGACTATTGTAAAAAAATTATCAAAATCATAGGGTCTTTGGTTTAATCAAAGTTCTAAAATGATAACAATATACTTTTACTTTCTCCAAAAACCAAAATTAGGAAGGAAAAGTTGTAATAGAAGTTATTTCAAACCTTTTACTATTGGACAAAGAGATCATATATTTACTAATTACATTTTATTGACATGTAGCTCCACTCATCATACAACTTGCTATTACATCTCTTTATTGGCCTAGTATTATTATCTCATAACAACAACACGACATAATTTAAGGTAAAACTATCGAGGATATAACTCAGTAATTGACAATTCGTTCATATCCTGAGTTGAATTATGATCTACAGATTGTCCAGACATTTGAGAGTAATTACTATTGATAAAAAATGCTGGTTCAGAGGGTTTTGGAATAGTAGTAGAACCACTGTTAAGCATGAGAAGTACGGAAGTCATTGTTGGCCTCTCAAGTGGATTTTCTTGAACACATAACAATCCAACATGAATGCATCTAGCCATTTCAACTTTTGAACCACTTTTTAAACATGGATCAACAATATCAAGTGCATTTCCTGATTGCCAACTTCTCCATGCCTACAAGAACAACACATACAATGAGCATTCACTTCCATCAACTCTTATATGCTAAAATTTCACCAAATAGGAAAAGAAAAGGCATAAAATTTGTACTTACATGGCTAATAAGAGACTCAAAAATATCCTCATTGGTTTGAGCTCGATTATTCTTTTGTCCAGTCACAATCTCCAAAACTAAAACACCAAAGCTAAATACATCTGATTTGACTGAAAATTGACCATGCCACGCATACTCAGGAGCCATATACCCACTGCATTAAATAGTGACATACACAAATTTAGTTAGTGGCTCTTTCACCACATAAAATGGAGCATGAGATAGTTGCTATTACTACTTACTAAGTACCAACAATTTTTCTCGTAGCTCCACATGTTTGATCATGTTCAAATAGTTTTGCAGTTCCAAAATCAGAAATTTTGGCATTCATCTCTACATCTAATAAAATGTTACAAGCTTTAAGGTCTCGATGAATGATTCGAAGTTGAGAGTCTTCATGAAGGTATACAAGTCCTCGAACAATATCTTCTATAATATTGTATCGAGTTTTCCAATCTAAACTCTCGCACTTGATCGGATCTGCATCCACATTTTTTTATATTCAAAATTAGGATAGATATACACATTTTCCAAAAAGAATCATAAGGGAAAAAAAACTATTTAGGTAATTAATTGAAGTGGGAGAAACAGAGGAAGGGGTTACCAAAGAGAAATTTCTCAAGACTGGAGTTCTCCACAAACTCATAAATGAGAAGCTTTTCATTTTGTTTGAAACAGAAACCCAAGAGTTGAACTAAATTCCGATGTTGAAGCTTAGCCACCAACACGATTTCATTCTTAAATTCATCCTCTCCTTGGTTTGAGCCTTGAAATAGTCGTTTCACAGCTATGTTTTGTCCATCCGGAAGCCGACCCTGTCAATTAATTTCATCAATTTGGGTCTTCAAATTGTATATTCAAATTGTCGTTAGAACTTGAGATTACCTTATAAACAGCTCCAAACCCACCGACCCCAAGTTGATTTGCATCAGAGAATCCATTGGTAGCGATTCTAATTGTATCAAAATCGAACTGCAAAGATTCTACATTTGCAATTTCATCTTCACGCAGATGAATGAGTCAAAAGTAAAATGTTAAAACACACACACAAATGAAGTTTTTAGTGAAGTAAAATTGGGTATGAAATGGACTTTCAGCTTTACTTTTTTTATTTGAATTCCTTGCCCTTAAGATGATGATGATAATTAGTAGCAGAGCAGCTAGAACAACCACGATAATAGGCACCAAAACCAAGACGAGTTTTCGAGCTCTGTTTCCTGGAAAAAGTACAGAGTAATTACAATACGTTAGGAGACAGAGACAGAGACAGAAAGGAAAGGAAAAGAAAGAAAGAAAATTGCCTCGTGGAGAAGTATTAGTAGTAGTAGTTGTATTTGAGAAACTGGGAGGTGGGGATGAAGCCGGCGGATCCTGAAAGAGGCGGTTGATGTCAAATCGAATATTACAACTGGGTTTCATAATCCTAACTCTTGGGACCGTATCATAAGCATCTCGAACTTGTGCAATTGAAGCAAGCAGGCAGTTGGAGCAATCATCGGAAGTCAAATCAGGAGTACACTGCACAGCCCCAGAAAGGACAGGAAAATTCGGGACAGCAACTCTTCCAGTGGCATACTTCAAACGGGAATCACCGGATGCAGCTTTAGGAGTGAGTTGTTGAAGCATATCAGTGGCTAACTGAGTGTACCTGATGTCCGAAACATTACTGGTCACGGGCAGCACCACAAAGCGAGTGGGGGAAACGTCCAGTGTGCCGAACAGAGAGCGGTCGGAGTAACGAAAGATACAGTCTTCGTACCAAACAATGGCATTAGTTTGGGTGGGACAGTTATTGGTGAGAAGGGTTATTGAGTTGTTGAGGCAGCTTTTGCAAGAGTCAGGCGAAACGTCTCCTCCGCATAGACCAATAGCATAAGCTTTGTTGTCATGGCCGTAGGAGAGGTTGTAGAAGCCGTAGTCGATTTGATGGGTAGTGAAAGTGGAAAGGAGGTGGTTTAGATTTGCTTTGTAGGAACTGTTAGTGGTGTAGTTTCCTTCTGAATTATCGCAAAACCATCCGAGATCTTCTTGGGCCATGGCCATGCGTTTGCGATGGGAAATGTGTAGGAAGAAGAAGAATAGAAAAGCGAAGATGAGGGAAGGAGAAGAGGTGAATGTTAACCAAACCATTTCTGCTTGGTAGCACTCAGGAATATTGTTTGTGGGTATGTGAGATTTTACAAATGGAAATCCAAATCCAAACACGCATTCGGCCAAAACTAGTTGACAAGCAAAAAAAAGTAGAAAGGCGGAATGATATGATCTTAAAAAATGATATTGAAAGTTTTAGAAATTTGGTATTATAACCCAAACGAATAGTATTTTCCCATAACCAACCAACCTAATCTGTTTTAAAAGAAAAGCATGAAAATGAAAATAAAAGAAGTTAAAGTCAAAGTTAATTTGGAATGCATAAGTCATGGTCAATATCTCCGTCTTACATTTTTGTTGGTTGATGGGGTTTCTTTTTGTTTCAGAAAAACAATAATAAATAAGAGAAAAAAATAAGCTATCCTCAACGTTGAACCCAATCATCAACCAGTTTTAAACATTGAGAAAAATAAGTTTTGGTCATTCCATCTCGTGTTTAGTTTCTATTTAGTTTTTAGATTTTAAAATGATATATATATATATATATATATTTAGCTCTTATGGTTTTATATTTGTTTCAATTTAGTCATAAGTATTGAAATGTTCCAATTTTACTTTAAAATTTGAGTTTTGCTTTAATTTGTTAATCATAATTTAATATTTAATATTTAATATTTTTAATTTTAATTTTCATTATTTATTTATTTACAAACATTGATGTCCATGTTTATTAATTAATTTAAAGTGATTATGAAATAAAATTTTAAATTTAATTTTAAAAGCCGTAGACTTTGAATATCAGTGTTTTGTTTTAACAATCAGGCTTATCTCTAGCCTCACAATTTTTATACCCCTTTATTTAATGAATATATATGATGCTAAAAGGATGTCTGAAGATGCTTGGATGCACTTACTTACCAAAGTTAGTATTTTTCTTTTGAAAAAATGATTTTAACTCTTTCGAAATAAATTATATTATGTTGAAATATGGTCTCAAGCTTAAGTCGATGGATAAGACAAATTTAATATTATCTTCATGATGTAAAAATTGAAAATTTGAATAAACAAATGAATGTTTTTAGTTTTAATACAAATTTTATAATTGAATTTGGGTGCTTTTAAAATTCAAAATTTCACTAGACTAAATTGATAGTGTGAGGTTTCATCACACATAAAATTATGTTAAACATGTTTGTAGCATTAAGTTAAGTAATTGTTTTATTTTATTTTTTTCAAATTATGTTGAATAGTTATACACAAATTTTTAAGTTCTAGCTATTGATTATGTAACAACAAGAACATTTTAAAATTCCAGACATTTAATATTTACATCAATAAAACAATAAGATACAAAATGGCCTCTAAAAAGGCGTTTGGATTGAGGAAAATGACATGGAAATAAAGATGGAAACGTATATGTGATCATATCCCCTTGTTTGATTCAAGTTTTGAAGCTTCAAACGTGAGAATATGTGTTATTCTCATGCATCATTTATATACCTATGAATTATGTTCACAAGTGTGGGTTTTCTTTAATTATGCCTACTCTCTCCCCTCTTTTAATTTATGTATTTATTCATTTTTTTATATATTACTAAAATTAATTGATTTAATCTTATTTTCTAAAAAATTAATTAATTTAGTTCATAACCAAATTTATAATTTAAAAAGTTCTATAAAACCTAAATTATAATATTTGAATCTAATAAGTACCCTAGTTTCATAAATTAATTAACTTTTAATAATTATAATTTGATTATCATTGATTTAGTTATAAATCGATTATCATTTATTTGTTATAATTCAACAAATTGTTTAATGCCACTATTGAATGCAGTGGATATATGGTTCCTGAGTATGCATGTAACGATGATTTTTCAGTCAAATAAGATGTATTTAGTTTTGGTATTTTAATTGAAATTGTGATTAGAACGAAAGAGTAAACTAGCACAATGAGAAGACTGCATAAACTCTTTTCAGCTATGTGAGTACAAGTAGTTTTTTTCACGTACATTGCACGTGGATGCATGTTTTCTTTTAAAATATAAAATTAACAATATAAGTTATAGTAGTATTTGACTAATAATTATATTTTCATATTTACCTAATTTAGAGTTATATCTCATCATTTTTTACTTCTATTTAGAATTAATATTTCATTGTTAATTATAATCAATGATAGAGATGTTTCAAAATTAATCTATATATAGTATACATAAAAGTTCCCATATGGAGAAATTTTTTTAGTCAATTTTACCCTTTTGATTATAAGTATTCTTACTATTTATTTGATGACAATTTTGTTATTCAACTTCAATGCATGAATAGTGGTAACCCTTCCTCTCTATTTCTCTACCGCTTTAATATTTGATTGAAAAATATTTATTACCTTAAATAAGTTCATGGGTACTGGAAGAATTTTATAGGCATGATAATGATCAATTCAAGGAAGTCTTTTAAAATTCTCTAACTCATACTTTCTACAAATTTATAACTCACACTTTCTACCAATTTATTCAATATAAATATAATGTATGGTATCTTCTTGCTTCGAGGCAACAAATCATTGCAAGTGGAGAGGAGAAGTGCAAGGAGACAAGAAAGATGAGAAGATAAGATTACTACTACAAAATTGACTTTACTTGATGCTTAAAAACTGTCAAGTATCTGTTTACTTGACGCTTTTCAATGCGTCAAGTAATCCAGTGTCAAGGATAAGAGAGGTATATTTGACAGTTTTTAAGGGTCAAGTAAAGCAAGTTTACTTGTCAGGTAAAAAACGTCAAATATATGAGATTACTTAACGCTTTTTACACGTCAAGTAATCCAGTGTCAAGAATAAGAGGGATTTTGTTTGATAGTTTATAAGCGTCAAGTAGAATTATACTTGACAGTTTATAAACGTCAATTATATAAAATTTGTTGACATTTTCAACATGTCAAGAATTTGTTTACTCTTGACATGTTTTGCATGTCAAGTGTTTTTTTTTTTTAAATTATATATTTTAAAATATCCTCATAATTTATAGTGCAACTATTTTGAAGTTCAACAATGTCGAATGTATATAAGTAAAGCAAGAGAGTACACATACAAATGTGCTAAAGTACACATTAATTGAACAATTGAATCAACTAAACTTTTTCCATCAAAGAACTAATAATATTTTAACATATTGCATATATATATATAAATCAATGAACCATATACATACATATAGTTAGCCTATACTTCTAACAATAGCCTAAACTGTCCATCTATGTGTAGCCTAACTATAAGTGTATTAACAAAATATCAACTAAACTAATTCACCTAGCTATATCAAGTATATCAACAAAATATCACACCTATATCCAGTATCAACAAAACTTGTCTATCTGACCCAAAATATAATCACCATAAATCAAATGTGGCCACCTAAAAAATCAGCAAGCTCCATGCACACTTCATCCAACTCGAATTGACTATATGGGCTCCTTGAATCAATCTGATATGAAACCCAAAATATTAAAGTTAATATTTTGATTACTTGAATTGATTACTTTAATACTTTGATTACCACTGCATAGAAAGAATATAAGTAGATTGCCTTAACATAATTCAAAACAAGTTTCTCTATGCTAAATCAAAAAGTAGACTACAACAATTCAAAGTAACATATCACCTATAGCTTATTTTATTTCCTAAAGAAACATAATATGATCAAAGTGCTAAACGGAGAGCACATTAAAGTATGAGCTACGTGTTTCAATATTAATGGAAGAAGAAGCAATACAATTTAATTCAAAGAAACATAATATGATCTAAAATCTTAAGATTCAATTCAAAGAAACAAATTGCCTTAAAATAACCAAAAACAAGTTTCTAGAAATCAAAAGTAGACTACAACAAAAAAGCTGACCCCCCTCCCTCATATTGCCTTAACATAATCTAAAATCCTAAGATTCAATTCAAAGAAACAAATCACCTATAACTTATTTTATTTCCTAAATATTCAATTCTGCCACAGGCTCTATGAAAATAATTCTTCTAAATGAATGCTGAAATTCAATAAATATTTCTTCTCCCAACAACAATATATTTCTAATTTCAATTACTAAAACAAACAAATCAGTGTGTATGAAGTAGTAGATAAAAATTTACTAGCACTCTAAAAGACGTACTCTACTCATTGTCGGTGCACTGCTGCCCAAAAGTCTATCATCATCAACTGAAATGAATTAAGAGAGAAAATGTGAGAAGGGTTAAAGTGGAAGAATCAGTCCCAACAAGTATTGTACTTTAAATCTTTAGAAGAATTTAATTGAAACTGATGATATTATGTCAATAAGTTGAATATATAACTAAACCTTTAAGCTGAATGAACATTTGTGTATGAATGCAAAAAATATAATCTCAACAAGTATTGCAACTTTATTACAATAAGAAACAACTTTATTAAAACTTTGAACAAAAATTTTCCAATAAGAAACTTGATGTTGTAACTTTATTAAAATAATTCATATGGGCTTTTCATCAAACACTTGGTGGGCAACACAAAAGAAGATTCATTTACAACTCAAAATAAATACAAATATTTGTGAACCACATACTTGAGAAGCAATGCAAATGCTACTCATTTCAATTTAAGTTGATACCTAATCGTTAGTTCAAAACATCATATTGTGGAAATAGGAGTATATTTAATCAACCTATATTACAATTCTATTCCAGTTCTATATAAACCAGTTCATGGTTTCCAACTATCCAGCAATGATCTCATTAACAATGTAGCATTCAACTTCATCACTAATTTCTAACTCAAGAGCAACTAATTTGGTTTAACAACAAATCAAATTCATTTAAATGGGCTGTGATAGATGTACCTTCCGCCATTTTTAAATTAAAGAATTTGGTTGGAAAATACACTTTGTTGTTTACTGAAGCCCTCTCATACATGTTCGACAGAGCTGTCACTGGTTTTGTTGTGGTCGTCTCCTTTGCTCTTTGCACATTATTCATCAAACTCGAGAGAACAGTCCCCAGCACCTTTCCGTCCCGTTCTCTATTACCAATGCAAGTTCCATTAAAATAGTCCGAGAGAATAGTACAAGAGTTTACAATGCTTCAAAATGATTACTCTCACTTTTCTCTCTAGAAAATGCTCGTATTACAGAGCTCATATAACTCTCTATGAAAGAAAAATAGCCACAGTAAACAACGCAAAGGGAAACTCAGTGGACGCTAATTTTTTTCGGCAAATACACAGACCCACAAATATGAGGATGCTCTCGGGAACTCATCCATCTTCTTCATACCAACTATGTCAATTTAAAGAGAAATTCTCACCGCCCATATCCATTTTCCATAATAACACACCTCCAATTTAGCCAATCTCATATTAGCTTGTTTGGTTAATTAAGCATGCTTAATGTGTAAGCAACAAATGGGCTTGATTTTGAGTTCCAGATTTTCAAATTATCTGCATCCCAAAATTTAATTTCTAGGAATTTGATTACGACGCGTCAAATGGACCCTGAATGAGTGTAATGATGAATCAACCTTGCTGACAATTCTCCATTGATCATTTATCTTAGGATTTTGTTCAATTTATTTGGTTCAATATACTACATGAAAAGTTAGTGTACTCCAACTTAAAAAACCTGTAGGTCTATATTTTTCCTGACACCAAGAAAAACATGAAGAAAAACAAATGTTGTACATTTTAGTTGTATATAAAACTATATTACAATTCTATTCCAGTTCTATATAAAACTAAAAAGTGAACTGGAAAATCCTTGCAACATTTGTAATACACCGCATACCTACATAAAGAGAAAAAACTCATAGCTAAAACTAAACCCGTCTAAAAGTCTACATACGTGTGATACAAAATATAAAAAACCCAACACAAACCAGATCAAGCTCACTCATCCTCAAGGAGGAAATTGGTGCTGCAAAATGAATTCCATTAGCGAATATATCACTAGTGCAGTCAATCAAACTTTTACTCTTCCTTTACTCCATTTGAAAGAACACCAATTACAAATTCAGAAAATAAGAGAGATTTCCTACTACACCCCAACGATCATAACACACTAAAATTGTAACAGATAGCTGCCACAATTCCCTGGAAAAACATGCAGCACTGTGTAGAGAAAGCCTAGCTCGTGCAGAAGATTTAATTCCATGGGAGTTCGATCTCCATAAAGTGTTGGTTGAAAGTGAAAGTGGTATATGCTATCTGTGTTCTTCACTTTCGAATGCTTGAGTTTGTGCTCAGTGGAGGTTGGTATAGCGTGAGTGTGACTGAAATTTGGCTCCAAATATTCTTCAAATGTCACCAACACAATTTTGACAATGGTCTGACACGGAGTGGAGAAATGTGACTGAAATTTGGCTCCAAATATTCTTCAGACATACATGCCATCCCTGAAGCGTGAAAAATTTTAAATGACATGAGCTGAAAGGAGATCAATTTGAGAGATGATTTCTTTTTTTTCTCAAACTACAAATATATAGTTCATTTTTCTCAAACTACAGAACAACAATATAATTCCACGTCTACAAAACATGGTGTGCTCCACAAGTTGTATCCCAATTCAGAAGAGATTCTATAGGCAACGTCGAAAAATCAATCATTAACATTTTATATTATAACAACAACAGAAGTATTGCGATCCTTGGGGATTATTTTAAAAGTTATTAAAGACATAGTAGAAAGAACATTACAATATTCCCTCAACTTCATTTGAATCTGCAGCCTCATTGACCCTGTAGACACAATTTTTTTTTAAAAAAAGAACAATATCAACAAGAAGTGATGAGCAATGCTCCCACGTGGATCTGCCTGCCAATTCAGTAAGAATGTAATACCAAAATCTAAAAGAGGAAGTTTCTCACCTGTTTAAATTCAAGTTGAGATAGTTTCCCATCCTGAAACAAGTCAAGAGATGAATATACTTATTAATATTCAAGTAACAGTAGTACCTTATATGTAATATCATTTAATGTCATATTCTTCTCAGTAAACACCAAGTTCTAAAGAATTCCTCATCACTTATTGAAAGGCAGAAGCAGTTATAGAAAAAAAATGATTTGACATGCCTATGAAAGTACAGCGGTAAAAGTGACGACATGGTAAAGCAATAAATTGATAAGATCACCAGTCTAATGGGAAATTTACCAAAAACCAGAACCCATGTTGTGTAACTCCCCCAAGTCAAAGTCGATGTCAGAAAGAGATTTTTGAACTCCTGCCACCTGTTCCACCAATCATAACCATATAAAAATAATGTAAATGTAATCAAATATTTGACAGAATGCACCATCTACCACTTTATATGAACATGATTTTGAACTCACTACATCTATACAGAGTTAGCTTAAGCAGTTTAGCTTTGCTTTATTTGAGATCATATTACATGGAAGTTATCAATATTTCTTTCGAGAATAGGTATTTCTAAACTACATAACATTCTGATACCTCAAAGCATCAGGTCCATGCAATCATATATATAGCAAAATGACACTGTGAAAAAAGAAGTGTATCACGACACGAAAAGGAATGGATTTTAAAAAACTAAATAGCAAAATGTGGTGCTAAAGGTGATTACCGGCTTCTATGAAAATAATTTTAGACCACCATAAAGTCCATGGTTCATTCAACATTTAACTTTTGAACACTAACACATGCCTATACCGTAGACAAAAATGTTGGTTCAAAAACGTAAGATGACATAAAACTCAATTGTCACAAAACTTAAAAACTTTAGATCACATACGTCTTCTTTAATCAATTTCGAGAGTTCATTCTGCTTCAACATCTTATCATCCAAGTTCTCAATCCGTTGTGTCAAATGCCTCTTTGTTGCCTAGCAACAAAAGAAATAAGTACATAATTGTCAACATATTCCTTATATCATTTATGCCAATGTCACAATTTCCAACACAATTGAATCATTATGAAAAAAATAATAAATATAATTTTCTAAAATAATTCAAATAGAAAATAGGAAAAAATTAAATTTGAAACTATAAATACACAGCTTGAGGGATGGGGTGAATGACTTGAATATTCTATGATGTCTGATTCAACAATATACATAACATACATAACAGGAAAGATAAATGAACTAATAAATATCAGTAATGTCTGAAATACAGATTTAAGTATTAATATGCAGAAAGGATGAGGAAAATTTTGGGGACGGAGGGAAATTAGGGCTGTTTATAATTTGGGAGAAAAAATGGAATTTTGGGGAGAAAAAGAGGAAAAAAATTTATTTTAGAAATTGGAGAAAAATGAAGGAAAAAGTTTTGTTTTCAGAAAATGGAGAAAAAACACATTACTTTGACATAAAAAAAAATGTCAAGTAATTAAAATGACTCTTGACGTTTTTAATCTATCAAGTATTGAAAATAAAAAATGATGCATTTTTCACTTTTGGTTATTGTTGACGTTTTTTTTTTACTTTAATATCAACTCTGCAGGCGTCAAGTATTATCAGTTTTGTAGTAGTGGATAAATAGTTAATCTAGGAAAATCAATCATCAATTAGGAGGAGAGGAAAATGCAAGAAGACAATATTTATTTCTTCCGTGTTGGAGATCTATATACAAATATCTTCTTTCATCTTTGTAAATAATATTCTCTTATTTTCTATTTCTTTTGAAACTATTTTTCTTTTTGTTATTTTTTTAGTTATATAGATGAGTAGAATGTAAATTTTTCTTCCATATTATTTTCTATTATATTTTTTCTTTTATTTTTCTAACTAAAATGAGAAAGTAAAATGACACATATCTTATTTTTCAATATGTCTTTTATCTTAAATTAGTATATCTCTTTGTTATGCTTTTCTAGATCAACACACTCTAAAATTTCTAACATTTTTTTTGGAGAATGTGTTTTAAATTTAAAAATTAGTACTTTTTATATGATAAAAATTTAATATTTAGACATAAGTACAAAACTAAAAGTTGAAACTGAAATATGGTGAAACTAAATTCAAATCAATGATTTTAGATACACATTTTTAAATTTTTAGTTTAAAAATATTATATAACCTTTATATTCCGTATCTACTATGGACGACTTATGAATAAAAGTTTGTATCCACTATTTTATTGAAACTAGTTTTTAAGCTATTATCACATTTTTATGCCAAGAATTTGAAAATGTGTAACTAAAGTCATTGATTTGAATTTAGTTTCACCATATTTTATTTTCCAACTCTTTTGGTTTTGTGTTTATGTCTAAATATTAAATTTTTAACATCTAAAATAATACTAATTTTCAAATTTAAAAACACTCTCCAAAAAGATGTTAGAAATTTTAGAGTATTGATCTAGAAAAACATAATAAAAAGGTATACTAATTTAAGATAAAAGATATAATAAAAAATAAGGTCTCATGTCATTTTACTTTCTTATTTTAGCTAGAAAAATAAAAGGATAAGATATAATAGAAAAGAATATGAAGAAATTTTTTTCATTCTACTCATCTATATAACTAAAAAATAACAAAAAAAAGTTTCTAAGAAATAAAAAAGAAGATAATATTTGCAAAGAAATGAAAGAAAATATTTGTATAGATCTCGAACATCGAATAAGTAAATCTTATCTTCTTGCATTTTCCTCTCCTCTTAATTGATGATGCTATTTTTTAGATTTACTACTTATTTTTATCTTCTCATCTTTCTTGTTTCTTTGCACTTCCCTCTTCACTTAACAATAATGTTGCTTAAGGAAGCAAGAGATACCATATATTTACTAATTTAGGAAGGAAGTTGTAATAGAAGTTATTTCAAATCTTTTACAATGGACAAAGAGATCATATATTTACTAATTACATTTTACTAACATGTAGGTCCACTCATCATACAACCTGCTATTACATCTCTTTCTTGGCCTAGTATTATTATCTCATAGCAACAAAACGACATAATTTATGGAAAACTAACGAGGATATAATTCAGTAATTGACAATTCATTCACATCTTGAGTTGAACTATGATCTACAAACACTCCAGGTATTTGAGAGCATTTACTATTGATAAAAAATGCTGGCTCAGAGGGTCTTGGAAGAGTAGTAGAACCACTGCTAAGCATGAGAAGTACGGTAGTCATTGTTGGCCTCTCAAGTGGATTTTCTTGAACACATAACAATCCAACATGAATGCATCTAGCCATTTCAACTTTTGAACCACTTTTCAAACATGGATCAACAATATCAAGTGCATTTCCTGATTGCCAACTTCTCCATGCCTACAATAACAACACTTAGAATGAGCATTCACTTCCATCTACTCTTATGACACTAAAATTTATCCAAATAGAGAAACAAAAGCAGAACTCTGTACTTACATGACTAATAAGAGACTCAGAAATCTCTTTGTTGGTTTGAGCTCGGTTATTCTTTTGTCCAGTCACAATCTCCAAAACTAAAACACCAAAACTAAATACATCTGATTTAACTGAAAATTGACCATGCCACGCATACTCAGGAGCCATATATCCACTGCATTAAATAGTGACATACACAAATTCAGTTAGTAACTCTTTCACCACATAAAACGAAGCATGATATAGTTGCTACCATAATACTTACTAAGTACCCATGATTTTTCTCGTATCTCCTCGTGTTTGATCATGTTCAAATAGTTTTGCAGTTCCAAAATCAGAAATTTTAGCATTCATCTCTGCATCTAATAAAATGTTACAGGCTTTAAGATCTCGATGAATGATTCGAAGTTGAGAGTCTTCATGAAGGTATATAAGTCCTCGAACAATGTCTTGTATGATATTGTATCGAGTTTTCCAATCTAAACTCTCGCGCTTGATAGAATCTGCATCCATATTTTTTTTGTATTCAAAATTAGGAAAGATATACAAATTTTAATTTCCAAAAAGAATCATATGGGAGAAAAACTATATAGGTAAATAAATGAAGTGGGAGAAACAGAGAAAGGGGTTACCAAAGAGGAATTTCTCGAGACTGGAGTTCTCCACAAACTCGTAAATGAGGAGCTTTTCATTTTGTTTGAAACAGAAACCCAAAAGTTGAACTAAATTCCGATGTTGAAGCTTAGCCACCAACAAGATTTCGTTCTTAAATTCATCATCTCCTTGTTTTGAGCTTTGAAATAGTCGTTTCACAGCTACATATTGTCCATCCGGAAGCCGACCCTGTCAATTAATTTCATCAATTAAATTGGGTCTTCAAATTGTATTCAAAATTGTCATTAGAACCTGAGATTACCTTATAAACAGCTCCAAACCCCCCTCGCCCGAGTTGATTTGCTTCAGAGAATCCATCTGTAGCCGTTCTAATTGTATCAAAATCGAACTGCAAAGATTCTTCATTTGCAATTTGATCTTCACGCAGATCAATGAGTCAAAAGTAAAAAGTTAAAACACACACACAAATGAAGCTTGGAGTGAAGTAAAATTGGGTATGAAATGGACTTTCAGCTTTACTTTTTTTATTTGAATTCCTTGCCCTTAAGGTGATGATGATAATTGGTAGTAGAGCAGCAAGAACAACCACGACAATAGGCACCAAAACCAAGACGAGTTTTCGAGCTTTGTTTCCTGGAAAAAATACAGAGTAATTTCCAATACGTTATGAGACAGAGACAGAGACAGAGACAGAAAGAAAAGGAAAACAAAGGAAAGAAAATTGCCTCGTGGAGAATTATTAGTAGTAGTAGTCGTATTTGAGAAACTGGGGGGTGGGGATGAAGCCGGCGGATCCAGAAAGAGGCGGTTGATGTCAAATCGAATATTACAACTGGGTTTCATAATCCTAACTCTTGGGACCGTATCATAAGCATCTCGAACTTGTGCAATTGAAGCAAGCAGGCAGTTGGAGCAAGCATCGGAAGTTAAATCAGGAGTACACTGCACAGCCCCAGAAAGGACAGGAAAATTCGGGACAGCAACTCTTCCAGTGGCATACTTCAAACGGGAATCACCGGATGCAGCTATAGGAGTGAGTTGTTGAAGCATATCAGTGGCTAACTGAGTGTACCTAATGTCCGAAACATTACTGGTCACGGGCAGCACCACAAAGCGAGTGGGGGAAACGTCCAGTGTGCCGAACAGAGAGCGGTCGGAGTAACGAAACATACAGTCTTCGTACCAAACAATGGCATTAGTTTGGGTGGGACAGTTATTTGTGAGAAGTGTTATTGACTTGTTGAGGCAACTTTTGCAAGAGTCGGGAATAACGTCTCCTCTGCATAGACCAATAGCATAAGCTTTGTGGTCATGGCCGTAGGAGAGGTTGTAGAAGCCGTAGTCGATTTGATTGGTGGTGAAAGTGGAAAGGAGGTGGTTTAGATTGGCTTTGTAGGGACTATTAGTGGTGTAGTTTCCTTCTAAACTATCGCAAATCCATCCGAAATCTTCTTGGGCCATTGCCATGCGGTTGCGATAGGAAATGGGTATGAAGAAGAAGAATAGAAAAGCGAAGAAGAGGGAAGGAGAAGAGGTGAATGTTAACCAAACCATTTCTGCTTCGTAGCACTCGGGAATATTGTTTGTGGGTATTGGAGATTGGTGTAGTACTTCTTTTATAAATGGAAAATCTAAATACAAATACACATTCCAATACTAATTCACATGCAAAAAAGAAAAAAGGGATGTTTGCCAACATATTTACTAAAATAAGCTAATTTATCTGTGGTAATAGATATGGATAAATGTCTGTTTGAGTTAGTAATAGGGTTTAAGGTTTAAACTCAAATACACAGCTATCAATGTAATAACAGATATTGATAAATGTCTATTTGAATTTATCATATATAAAAAAAAATAAATTTTTTTCAATATTTGTGATTGTTTTTAACATATTTTTTCATTTAAAATCCCCTTAAGAGAATTTATTGTAAAAAGTTATAATTGAATCACTTAACAACATTACTATTCTCTATCCAAAAGTATGGGGAATGATATTTTGGAGCTAAAAACTTAAAAAATAATATTGAAACTTTTAGAAATTTGATATTTTTACCTAAACTACACGGTTTGAATAGTATTTTCTTTAACTAAAAGAATTTGTTTTTATAAACAAAACCATTAAAATGAAAATGAAAATGAAAATGAAAATTGAAGAAGTTAAAGTCAAAGTCTCGAGTTTTCTCATCTTAATTTCTAATGCATAAGGCATAATCAATATGTGGGTCTCTCCATCTTACTTTTTTGTTGGTTGTTATCTTTTCTATTTGTTTGAAAAAAAATTAATAATAAATAAGAGAAATAATAAGCTATCGTCAATGTTGACCCCAACCACTTTTAAAACGTTACATTTAGTACTTTATATATATATATTTTTTTTATTTTAATTTAGTCCTAAGTTTTAAAATGTTGCCATTTTTCTCTTAAAATTTAAGTTTTACTTTAATTTGATTATCATAATTTAATATTTAATATTTTTAACCTTAGTTTTATGAAATACTCACTTACCAAATATTGACGTGATGTTTGTTAAATTAAATTAATTTAAAGTGATTATGAAATAAAATTCTACTAAATAGAAACTAGACTCAAAACTCGTGAAGCAAAAGTGTATTTTTCCCTTAAATATTCTATGTCTATGTCCAAAAATTAATTTTATGAAAATTAATGTTCCGTTTGGTAATTATTTCGTTTTTTTTTAAATCAAACTTATTTTCTTTATGTTTCATAAGATGATTTGCATAATTTTTTTAATTACAATTGGTTGAATTCTTAACCAAATTTTCGAAACTTATTATTACTAATATATTTCATTATTAGTGCTTTCATGTTTCAAACAATTTTCTTGTTTGATATAGTAGAAATTTCAAATTACTCAAAATTATTAAAATCGCTTTTGTTATTCAAAATCATCCTAAAACATATTTTTTTAAAAATTATTTTAAATGGCAAAACTGTTGGAAATATTTAAAAACTTTTTTCATTTACTTAGAGAGATGACAAAATTAGTGATAGATGATAATAGTCCATAATATCTATCTGTATTCATCAACATCTATATTTTGTTACATTTACAAATATTTTGATTCATTTTGTTATATTTAAAAATATTTTTTCATTTAATTTTAAAGCATGAAAAATACATTTTTGAGAAGATGATTGAAAATAAGAAAAAAGAAAAAGAAAAGCTTGAAAATTACTCAAAAAAAAAAAAGTTTGAAACTAAACATAAATTTGATCTTTAAAAATTAATTGTGCCTAAATCATTTTTCTAAAATTTAGCTCATGATAGCAAATTTTTATCATAGATAGATTCCTATTATCGATATATGATTGACTTATTTTATTATAGACAAGACTTGAGCAACTTGTTTTCCTACATTTCATGTATGATATGTCGAGACATTGTTAGGTGACGAGCAACAAATTATGTCGTCGTGATTTTTTCAAATTTCATGGTTTGCCTTCTCTTCTCTTTACTTAAAGAGATGATTTATTTCTTACTTGAAGATTTTCTCAAAAGTAGCTGTATATAGCGATCCTCCATCATATTTTGCAAATATAGCAAGATTTTATACAAAAGAATGTAAGTGTAGCATTTTCTTTAAATTTCTTAATTAAAATTTTTGTTAGTCCAATTTTACCATCGTTTAATCTAATTCACGCAATGAATGACTCACTTGGACTGGCATAAGAAAAAGAGTTTTTCAAAATTATTTGAACACATTAAATATCTTTGTTTAACTTTGTGAGTTAGCAAGGAGACTTAATGAACCTACAAGTGAGAGAAGCTCCAATTAATCGAGATTAAGTTATTAAACTCTTTAAGTACATTAATCAACATTCATTAGCTATGTCCACTGATAAACCATTTCAAGTAACTCAGTCCTTCATTAGTGTTTGTATTAATACTATACTATGAGAGAAATGTTCATTTGAATATGGTTCATAATTAAATTTATAAATTATATAGAAAAATTTGCAGTGAATAGCACTTTGAGTATGTTATTTTGTGAGGCATGTGACATGTTTGGTGTTTAGCAAATATTGTAAGAAAATCGAGTATGAATTTCTGATTACTTTTTATTGCATATTTTCTTAAACAAATAATTGATAAAGACAGAAAGAACGAAAGAGACAGAGAGAAAAACATTGATGACTATCTATCACTGTGGTCAATTGGAGGTAATGTCAAGGAGAATTTTCTGCTCTAAATTTTGGCATCAACAACTATAATGTCATTGTCACATTCTTACATTTAATTATAAGAATTAGTCCGCAAGGAGTGAAATTCACGGCTTGGAAATGTTGTGTGTGAAAATGAACCTTTTTCAACTTTGCATGTTGCAATGGGTCTCTTCAAAGGAAAATGAAACCAATTGCTAACTAAATAACGTTTCCTATAGGATGTGCATTTAATGAAATAAGTGTTTCCTTTTTTTCTTCCTCCTCTTTTAACTTCTTACGTTCCCTATCTTTGTTTTTTAATGGCGAAAGAATTTCTAGTTCTTTAAAAAAAAAAAAATTAATAATTACCTTGATAAATGTTGAAACTTCAACAGTGTTTCTATTGAAGATGAGTACGATGCACCACGAAATCACAAATATATATATATATATATGTATGTATGTATATATATATGTATGTATGTATAATAAAATAGTAAAAAATACATATGGACATAACGAAAATTCTCTAAAAGTTATCCAATCATTTCTTTTAATTTTCTCACCATTGTGCACTAATCGGAAAAACATGTCACTATTTATAGAGAAGGTGCAATTACATGAACACTGATTAATATTGTGTAATAATATAATGCATGTGAGATGAATGGACATGTAGAAAGATGCATGTGGTAGCGAGAGAATGTGAATTGATCTTTTTAGGAAACTAATTATTAAGCTTGGACATCTAAATTACATGTACATTCCATTATCTATCATAGTTCCCTCCTTTATTTTGATTTTCTTTTTCATTGTTTTCTATTACCAAGTTATAATTTTACCATTGGTCTCCTATTCTATCATAAGAGTTTTTTCTTGAGAGTTTATTGATGTTTTGTTGTGCATTCTGGTTAGTTGTTTAACTTTGGTATTGTTTGTTTTAATTCAGTTGGTCTAACTTGTTAAGGGGATTCTTTCTCTAAGTTTATTTTGTTTCTTTTTCATGAAGATTCTGTCTTATTTGTGTGTGTGTGTGTTTTTTTTATAATCTTTGTGAAAATCTTGTATTTTGAATTAAAGCATTCCGCTCACATTCCATTGTATGTAGCTAATAAAGTTTATTGTTTATCTTTACGAGGTTTAAACTTTAATCAATTCATACAGATTAAATTCAAAGTTCTAAAATTATAAGAATAAACTTTTACTTTCTCAAAAGATCACCAAATTTAGGAAGTTATAAGTTGTAATAGAAGTTACTAATCGACCATTCGTTCACATATTGAGTTGAACTATTATCAAGTGCAGTTCCTGATTGCCAACTTCTCCATGCCTACAAGAACAACACTTAATTAGAATGAGGGTTCACTTCCATGTACTCTTACGACCTTAAAATTCCTCCAAATATTGGAAATAAAAAAGGCATAAAATTTGTATTTACATGGCTGATAAGAAACTCATAAATCTCCTTGTTGTTTTGAGCTCGGTTACTCTTTTGTCCAGTCACAATCTCCAAAACTAAAACACCAAAGCTAAATACATCTGATTTGACTGAAAATTAACTGTGCCTCGCATACTCAAGAGCCATATATCCACTACATTAGACCGTGGAAAATTGCATTAGATCACAAAAAAATTTAGAAAAAAACAGTTCATAACACATATTTTTTGCATATTGCCAATTTGGCAAATATGACGGTAATTAGATGGTTATCTGACGATAATCTACTTTTTAAATTTGCTGTTTTTTACAATTTTAAAAATGTAAATGACATGGACTCTATTATCATAATTTTTTTTTGCTATTTTTGCAAACTCCCTTTACACAAGTGACGTAAAAAAATTCAAGTTAGTAGCTCTTTCATCACATAAAATAGAGCATGATAGTTGCTACCAATACTTACTAAGTACCCATGATTATTCGTATCTCCTTTTGTTTGATCATGTATAAATAGTTCTGCAATTCTAAAATCATAAATTTTAACATTCATCTCTGCATCTAATAAAATGTTACCGACTTTAAGGTTTCGATGAATGATTCTAAGTTGAGAGTCTTCGTAAAGGTATATAAGTCCTCGAACAACTTCTTGTATAATATTGTATCGAGTTTTCCAATCTAAACTCTCACGCTTGATAAGATCTGCATCCACGTTTTTTTATATTCAAAATTATGAAAGATATACAAATTTTCCAAAAAGAATCATAACGGAAAAAACTATTTAGGTAAATAAATGAAATGCTTTTTGGTTATACTCCTGATTTGCATCATTTAAAAGTTTTTGGATGTGCATGTTATCCCATTGTCAAGTCTTACACCAAACACAAACTTGAACCAAAAACCACACAACACGTATTTTTAGGCTATCCTCACAATTTCAAAGGCTATATTTGTTACAATCCATTAACCAAACAAACCATAGTTTCACGACACGTCATCTTTCATGAAACCATCTTTCCTTATGCAAATTCCACCACCTCTTCCCCATCTCAACCTCTATCCAATTTTTGATCCAAGCCTATTATTCACCTTACTAAACATTCCACATCACACACCCTCAAATTCTATCTCCATTCCCAATATCCAAACCCCACCTCCTCACCCTCCCACTGTTGACATTACTCACTCATCTTTTATGGATATTAATGCCAATTGTTAGTCTTTGAATATTTCATCTACGGTCGATACAGGAAATGAGTTAAATGCTGCCGCAGCCACCTTACATGTTCCATCTCCTCCTCGAAACACTCATGCTATGCTTTTTGTAGGGACTATTAGTGGTGTAGTTTCCTTCTAAACTATCGCAAATCCATCCGAAATCTTCTTGGGCCATTGCCATGCGGTTGCGATGGGAAATGGGTATGAAGAAGAAGAATAGAAAAGCGAAGAAGAGGGAAGGAGAAGAGGTGAATGTTAACCAAACCATTTCTGCTTCGTAGCACTCGGGAATATTGTTTGTGGGTATTGGAGATTGCTGTGGTACTTCTTTTATAAATGGAAATTCAAAATCCAAATACACATTCCAACACAGGAAAATAAA
This sequence comes from Cucumis hystrix, assembly GCA_025688845.1. Taxonomy (NCBI): domain Eukaryota; kingdom Viridiplantae; phylum Streptophyta; class Magnoliopsida; order Cucurbitales; family Cucurbitaceae; genus Cucumis; species Cucumis hystrix. The sequence continues at coordinate 15,460,573 of CM046894.1, forward strand.
CAGAAATGGCATAAAAACACAAAAACATTTAGAAAAATATAGATGATACCTATTTTTTTTATATTGTAAATATGACAAAATTAGTGATATCATATGACTATCGATAATCATATGGGTATTAGAAGGCTATGAACGGTAATCACAGTGTTATCAGCTTTTAAATTTGTTAATTTTGTAATTTAAAAAATATAGTGACATAGGTTCCATTATTTTATTTTTTTCTATTCTGCCAGGGTCCAAAAATAAATATCACTAAAAAAAATATGAGATGTTTGCCAATATACTTAAATGAGCTAACTTATTTATAAATACAACGAAAATTTTCTTTTTATTTGTGATGGATGGTTTAAACTCAAATACAAAGCTATGACTTACGGGTACTGATAAATGTTTATGTGAGTTGGAGTTTATCACAAATAAATTTTTTTTTGTTATATTTGTTATTATTTTCAACCGATTTTTTCATTTAAAACAATCTCCCATAAAGAATTTATGGTAAAAAAATTAATCTTTTGATATAACTCATTTAAAACCGACATATCTAACCAATTCTTGAACCAAATTACTAATGGTCTCTATCCAAAACTAACGAACATAAAAAAAAAAGTTTAAGAGTGTTATTTAAACTTTTGTAGTTCAAAGATACTTTTTAAACTTAGGGTACGATAGGATTGTCTACGAAAAAAAAATGTTTTTTTAAGAATACATTTTTTTAAAACATTTCTATAAAATAAGTTTAAAATCTAAACACTTACATGTTTGGTTCGATTTTTTTTATAAATGTTTATATGCAAAATTGAGTTTGGTTTGTTTTATACTAACAATGTATATATTTAGGTCAAATTACCATAAGAGACTATTAAACATTATGAACTAATTTTATAAAGAAATACACATTTTGAATCGTTTTTTAAAAAAAATTATATTTGAAATTAATCTATGTATAAATCTTGAAATTATTGGACAATTCAAATTTAGAAGCACAAATATCTTGAAATGTAAATACATAATCATAAAAGAAAAATAATTGATTTACAAAAAAAATATAAATAAAATTAATAATTTTTTCAAGACAGTATAAAATATTAACTAGACAAAAAGGTGTGAAATTCAATCAAGTTTTTCATTCATATTCATTTCATGAACTGAACGATCATGTTCTTCATTCACGCCCTCATGATTTATTTCACAAATGTTAAGGCGAAGTAGATTTGGTTGAGAGAGAACATTTGCAAACCCATATGTCTAAATTAATGTATATGAACACATTGAAAAATATTCAAAGTATTTAAAAATCATTGAAAAAAGATAGAGAAAAATAATAGAAAAAATAGATATTGATGAAAGGAATTCTTGATTAAACACCTAATTATTCTAAAATGTAGTTATATCAGTTTTCTCTCAAATAGTTTATTTCATAATCTCATTTTTTAAAAATGTTATTTAAAAAACACTACAAGAAATAAGGTTTTTCCCTGCACAACAACACGTCACCGAAAACCCTCACCAATGTCGGGGAAGGTTACCGCGATGTGGACAACGTTGGCAGGCACATCGAGGATATTTTACCCTACGCAGATCACTTCAACAATGGGAAAGATTTCCCCGACGCACGTTGTCAACACATTTCAGACGACTTCCACGAGGCCACGTCGCAGAAGGCTTTAAATCTTTTTATTATTATTATTTATTTTTTCATTGTTTTAGTTAATTTAACTAACCTCCGACGTAGTAAAATGATTAACATGAAAATATTTTCATTCATTACAAAACAATATAGATGAAATATGTTCAATACAAAAAAAAAAAAAATTACACATAATTCAAAACAAATACATTAATAAAAAAAACCTAAAAGTTAAAACGTGTCGTTTCATATTCGACTTTCTGCGATTGTGGCTGACAATGTCGCAAAAAGCCAAAAAATAAATCAAAATTATCACTTTCCGAGAAGTCACCTTACCACACATCGCGAAAAGTTAAAACTTGTCGTTCATATTCGACTTCCCGCGACTTTTGCCAAATAGACGTCGCGGAAAGTCAAAATAATAAATCAAAATTATTACTTTTCGCGACGTTACCCTGCCACACATATTGGAAAGTTGACTCATTAAATTTAATTTTACACTTTCTGCGACGTGTTGTTCTTGAACGTCGCAGAAAGGAGCTTTCCCCGACATGGCGTGTCTTGCTTCGACGAAATGTGATCAACGTCGACGCACTTTTCGTCGATGTTGTTTGTGGCATCACGATTGGTCCAATTTCTTGTAGTGAAAAATGTCAAATATCTCAATTTATCTTAAAATGAATTATTTTAAAAATTAAACACTTCAAAAATCAATCCAAATACACCTTTAAAAACATTAATGTTATCTATTGAAAAGTAAGGGGAAAGATATCTTGGAGCTTAGAATTTGATATCTATCGAAAACCGAGATATTTTAGACATGAAATACTCACTTACAAACATTGATCTGAATGTTTATTAATTAATTTAAAGTGATTATGAAATAAAATTCTAAATTTAATTTCAAAAGTGATGAAAATTTGAATTTGAATTAATTATAATTAATTAATTTATTTTAAATTTATTAACCTACGTTAACACTAAACACAAAAATAAGTTTAAATGGAAAATTAAGGTTAAAAGTATAAATATTGAAATCTAGGGATCAAATTGAAACAAAATTCAAATGTCAATGGTAAAATTGTAACATTTAAAAACTTGAATTCTAAATAGAAACTAAACTTAAAACTCATGAACCAAAATGTATTTTCTCTTAAATATTCTATCTTTGTGTCCAATTATTAATTTTATGAAAATTAATGTTCGGTTTGGTAATCATTTCGTTTTTTTTTAATCAAACTTATTTTCTTTATGTTTCTTACAATGATTTGCATATTTTTTAATTACGATTGTTGAATTTTTTGCCAAATTTCAAAAACAAAACCAAGTTTTTAAACTCTACTTTTTAAAGTTTTCAATTTTTGTTTGGTTTTTTAAACCACTAGTAAAAAGTAGATTTCAAAGGAAGAAACTTGAAGATAGAAGTAATTTTTATAGGCTTTAATTTTCAAAAGCAAACACAAAAAACCAAATGGTTACCCATTAAAGGAGGCTAAAATATTTATGTGGATGTATCTTTATAGAAGAATTATAAATAAATGAAAAAAAAAAGTTAAAAATACATAAACAAATCATTTACACTTTACGTTTCGGGCTGTTACTTAAGTTAAGTTAAAAGACTTGTTATTACTAAGTTATTTCATTATTTGTTGCTTTCATGTTGCAAACAATTTCTTGTTTAATATAATAAAAATTTCAAATTACTCGAAATTATTAAAATCGCTTTTGTTATTCAAAATCATCACTAAACATAATCTAAATCACATGTCAATTACCTTATACATATGTAAGATAAATGGTACTGAGCCTGAAAGGAGATGTAAAAGCAATTTGTAGAACGAGTTAAGTTTCAAGTAAAACAGAAGTAGTATATGTTTATATTGTTTTAGTTCATTAGCTTATTCCTATCTCATTCTTAATTAACAATGGAATTTTTCTCTACACAATCTTGTCTTGTCTTTTCTTTTTTCTTTTTTCATTTACAGTATATACCCTTATCTCTCTTTTTTTAGTTTATAATACGGATTTCATATTTGACCATTCTCTCTTGTTAGTTTGTTCTCTTGGTTTCCCACAATAATTATGCGATTCCAACTAATTTCGACATTTGTAATCAAAAGTCTATGTCTCATGTCACTTGAACTACAATCATGTTGACTTCAATCACATTCATCGATAATAAAAGTTTATCACTTACATATTTTTAATTTATAAACCAAATTTATTGAGTTGACAGACTATTATGATGGATAGTTTCAATCCCAACGGATAACTAACATATGATAATATATCTTCTTAATAACGGATAAATTTCAAACAAATATTTTTATTTTACTTTCTTTATTTTCTCACATTCTTCCTCCAATTTTGTTTTCTTGACCTCTTTCGTTTATAACTCAACAAAATATTTGAAGTAATTTGATGTAATAATCTCTTTTTAAAAGCAATCATAAGAACAAGAAACAATTAAAGTATCGCCATGGCTGGTAGGTTCTATATATGTGATAGAAAATCTCTCATCGACTATTTTTTGGTAGGGTTTCAAATAATGTAAACATATAAAGCTATAGACTCTAATGATCATTGAAACGAGAGAAGGTTAAAAGACCTTTAGCTATATCAAACGTATTTAACTACAAGTATAACTAGAGTACACAGAAGACAAGTAACACGGTGCACTTTGATAATCCAATTCGACAAATATGACCTACATTTGGGGAGCTTCACCTACATTTGGGGAGCTTCTTTGCTCTTATAAGAAATATTATTGAGATTCAAAAGTTTGTAACTTAACCATAAAGTTACAGTAAAAAGTTATCACCATAACTTAACCGTATAAACTCAGGCTCCCCCTGACGATAAACTTGAATCTCCTTGAAGATGAATTCAGGCCCCTCTGAATTCATTGACCGGAATACAATTATCTCAGCCTTCATTCATATTTCTTACCAATCGATACTCTGTCAAATCCCTTGACGATCTTCAATAATCTGTCATAATGTAGAAGGTAACCCCCTTCGTACAGATTCTTCACCAAAAAATATAAACTTTTGAACCCCAGTTGTGAAGAATGAATTTTACGTTCAGAACTTCTGCTTTTTAAGGAGCCAAGAAAGAAGAACTTCTCTACCATAAAATATTCATAAATATAAGGAATATCTCTTATCTTCTTCTTTAAAAGAGATATTTAAGGAAGATCTTTTAACTTCTTATTTATAAATGGTCCTAAATATAAGGAATATATTTTTTCTTTCTTTAAATAAAAATGAAACTAAATTCATTTTTGTCAAATAATCTATCGATCCATGATAGAATGTTTATGATACTCTATCATTGATACTCTAGTCTATATATCAATGATATACTTCTATTGGTGGTAAATTTTGTTAATGGTGATAGAAATCTATAAATGATAAAAAATTTATTAGCTCTTGATTGCAAATTTTATCACTAATAGACTCATATTATCAATATATGATTGTCTTGATTTATAATAGCCCAAACTTGAGCAAATTGTTTTCCTACATGCCATGTATGATATGCCAACACTACAACAAAAAGTATCTATTACTACACTTGTGCACATCTCAAAATTGAAGGGTGGAAAAAAAACAGTAACAAAAGCTAAAAATCCGCGTTTTTGGCGTGAAAAGACGAAATTTTTCAGATTTCACTTTCCACGACAGTTATTTATTATCACAAAAGATAGAGAAAATGATTTATTTAATTTATTAAAATCAGATTTTCCCTAATTCTAAAAACATTAAATAATTTATTTATTAAAATAAAACTTATAAAATATCTCAAAACCCTTTCTCTACCTCTTCTTCTTCTACTTCTTCTCTACTTCTTCTCTTCTTCTTCTTTGTGGAAGACCCACGCGCCGCCCGTCCTTCTCGATTTTTCCTCCCTTTTGCTAACCATCTCTGTCCCTCTCTCACGCATGCTGGGAATGACTTGACACACCCGAATCCCCCACTTTCTCTCCTTCAGCCGACGCCACCACCCAACACCCCTTGCGCCTCTTAACTCGTCGGTGAATCCCAGCCGCTACAGGCGGTAGCTCACTAGAGATCAAGCTCATCGTGGTCTGTCTCCATTCTTCTTTCAGATTCAACTTCTAGAGTAAGATTTTTGTGTTTTAGGTTTGTTTTGTTAGGCAATTTTGAATACCCGTTATTTTTCGACTTGAGTTTAACATTACCCATTACTTTTCAATGCCAGAATCGAGTTTTAGAAGCGTTTGAGCCACTGTCCAGCCTTTCGAAAAGTCATATTTGGGCATTTTGACAAAACTTGGGTGAGATTCTAAACTTTATTGAGTGGGTCTTGAGTACCCATTGAGTTTCGGCTTGAATTAATCAGTACCCAATAACGTTTGGATGCTAAATTGGAGTTCTTGGAAGGACTTAGCTACTATTTAGTCGAGAAGGAGTAAAACTTTGGTGTTCGGCATGAATTTGGGTAAGGTTTCAAGCCTTATGGTTTGGGTATTGAGTATCCGTTTAATTTCAGACTATTTTCGAATGAACCATGTTGATGGATGCTTGTTTTCGAAGTAGAAAATCGTTAGGGCGTTGTCCGTTAAGATTAAGGCTACCTTTATAAGTGTTAGTAAGAAATTGGGTGATTTTAGTAAGTTTCGTGATTACCCGATTAGCTTTGACATGGAATTTCCATTACCATGTTGTTGATTGGAAGAATTTAGACTCTAGAGAACTATGGAGTATTGTTCACGCACTTAAGATCGTTAGTACAAGTGTGGGTAAGTTCTTAAGTGTTAACTCATTAGTTGTTGATGAGTTTGTTACATGATCTAAATCTCGCAAGTTATTGGGGTTTCTAGGAAGACTAACTAATGCTTCTTTTGTTTTATAGACATCCTATTCAAACTTGTTGATTTTATTATCTGGTATTTGAATTTTAGTTTTTTTTTTTTGCCCCAATTTAACTAGTTGATTGAGTAGAGTGTCTCGTAGATTGAATTATTGTGTCAATGTCCATTTTTGTTTAAATGTTTATAGACATTAAAGTTGAAATTTAGTCGTTGACATGCTTTTGATGAAGTGAATGATTTCTTAATTTTTCTGTTCTATGTAAAGGATGTATGAGAAAAGATTGGGAGAGTTAGATATATTACATCTGAGCTTTTCTAGATAAGTATTATAACATCTTTTCGAGCTTTTATGAAAATATGCAACATTATATTGAAAAGGTATCTCATAAGTATTTGTTCAATCTTATTTTGTTGTGATCAATTGAGATACATAATATGCACTACAAATTTGTTAAAGTGTTGGATTTATCTGTTTTTTTAATAGGGTTGAAAGAATCTCAAGGTAAGTTTTGTTAAAGCATATTTTTATTTTGATAAATTTGAAGTTGTCAAGTCTATAATAATAATAATGTTAATATGAGTAAATTTATAGCTCTGTATGACTGTGTGCATATTTAAGCTAATGATATTATGTATGGAAGACAACTTGCACTAAAAAGCTTTGTACTCTTATTAAGATAAACTTTTAGTTATGGAGAACAAAAGTACAGAACTCTTAGTACTAGAAATTTTCTTGTTTATGTAAAATTTAAAGTCTACATTCTCTTGATACTGATCAGTGGTCTCTGGTGGAAGGGCCCTTCAGATTCTGAAGAGTTTTGAAGCATGGAAAGAATACAATGACCCACTCTGAAAGTGAGTGAGGTTTTAACACTTTCTATATATTGAAGTGTGTTGTATAGTTCATAGCTTTCGAGCCGATAAAATGTACATCTTTTTGCATTATCTTTTTTTGTTGTTGGTTCAAAATGTAAATAGAGTGGGAGAGAGAGCGTTTGATGTATGTGGAGTTGTGGGCAAATGAAAAAGAAAAGCAGTGTAAAGAATCACTAGCTTTGGCTTTGGCTTTTGTATATGAAAATTATTTAAATTAAATATTTTTTATGATATTGAAAAAGTATTCTTGGGAGATCAATATCTTCGGTCTTAGTATAATCTTTAGTGAATAATCTTTAATATTTCTTTTTCTAACTTCAAAGAAAAATTTTCCTTCCAAGTTTTTCTAAGTTTCATGTTCGAAGTTTTTGAAATTCAAAGGTTCAAGAGAGTTATATTCTTTGTATTTATCGTGAGAACTTTGGTTTTTAGTTCTAATTTGCTTTAAAGAAGTTCAGGTTTGGACTTTCTTCTCTATATGTACAGGTTTTGTATACTTTAAAGAATTCCAGGTTCTCTCTCTCAGTGTGTGGGTGTGAGTTTACTTTTTTGGAGGTGTTCTTGTAGTTTTAAGTATAAATACATGTTGAAGTTTTATGACTATCCTGCAGTTAAGGTAGTCTTTTTCTTAATTTTCCTATTGGCTAATGATATATGTTTTATGTGTACCATTTTCACTGTTTTTTATTAGGGGTGGGGGTGGGAAACTGGAATAAAGGGTTTGGGGGGAGGGGGAGGGAGAGGGGGCTGGAGTTAAGGGTTGAGGAGGGAGGGCTGGAAATGTTATCACAAAAGTTGGGACACGCTAGTTATTCTCCTATAATCTCACTATTGTTTTTTTTTTCAATCTTAAATCAATGGAAGTATTAACTTATGACCTATTGGCTAAAGACATGTTTTTTGTGTGCCATTTTCACTATTTTTTATTGTGTTGGGAGGGAGGCTGGAATGGGAATGGGAAAGGAAGGTTGGAATGAATGGTTGAGATGTTCTTTAGTCATATTTTAAAATTAGATTTTGTTTTCTTACTAGGTTTGGAAGAATCTATTATTGGAGCAGTAAAGCCAACTTGGAGCAATTGATTGATATAAAACTTTTTGTATAGTTGGTAGCAAACTCTTGGTTCCAATGTACTGATTTTAGGCTTCTTCATAGCTAAAGATGTCAATGTTTATTCTTTTTCTATGTAAACTACCTTTTAACAAAAAAAAAAAAAGGTTATTAGTCCATGGGTGTACGAATATTACAAATTGTATTATTACATACATATATATATATAGTGTTGACTCTTTGTTTTCATATGGGTGTGATGTATTAGAACATTATTGTTATTGAAATTGTTTGTGTAATAGTAGAGCGGCAAGGAAAACAGGAATTGAGGAATATAAAACAGGAAAAAATGTTTTAGTAAACGAATTTGTAACATTTTTTTACTGTTGTCAATATAACAATGACAATTTAATTTTATAAAAACTGTCACGATTGGACTATCCTTGACAGGGAAAAATATGGCATAGTATATTAATCTGTGACATTTTCATAACTGTCGTCAATATCGAAACAATGACAATTCAATTTTATAAAAACTATTACGATTGCCCTATCCTTGATAGAGAAAAAATGTCATAATATACGAATTCGTGACATTTTTTTAACTGTCTTCAATATCGAAATAATGACATTTGCTTTTTCAAAAACTGTCATGGTTGGCATATCCGTGACAGAAAAAAATGTCATAATATACAAATTCGTACATTTTTGTAATTGTCGTCAATATGCAAATGATGACAGTTATTTGTTGTCATAAAATAAAATATGATAGTTATTTATTGTTATAAAATATTAAATAATGACATTTATTTTCTGTCATAAAAACACTTATTGTGAGTTTTTTTTAACTGTCATAGAAGGACTTTCCACAACAGGCGATACTATGACTATAAATAACTGTCACGAATTTTATTCGCGACAGAAAATAACTATTGTCGTATACCATTTATTCTTATCTGTCGTACGTCATCATGATTTTTCAGATTTCATGGTTTGCCTTCTCTTTTTTTAATGATATGATTTATTTCTTACTTGACGATTTTCTAAAAAGTAGTTGTATATAGGTTTTTTTATATAAAAAATTGCAATGGGTAACAATTCCCTGCATCATATTTTGCAAATATAGCAAGTTTTTTTTTTATATATATATATAAATGCAAGTGTGGCATTTTGATGAAATTTCTTAATTAAATTTTTGTTAGTCCAATTTTCCATACCATTGTTTAATCTAATTCACGTAATGAATGACTCATTTAGATTAACTTTAAAAAAAATTATTTTTCTAAATGATTTGAACATTATTTCAATTTTTTTTTAACTTTAACTATCTTTGTTTTTTAACTTTAACTATCTTTGTTATACTGCTCAGCTAGCAAAAGAGACCTAATTTACTTACAAATAAGAAGCTCCAATTATTCGAGATTAAGTTATTAGACTCTTTAATTACATTAATCTAACATATTCATTTCAATCTTTCATGAGTGTTTGTATTAATACTATATACTATGAGAAATATTCATTTGAATATGGTTCAAATTAAATTTATAGATTATATAGGAAAATTTGCATACAATTAGCAATTTGAATATATTATTTTGTAAGGCTTGTCACACATGTTTAATGTTTAGCAAATATCACAAAAAGATTAAATATTATTAATTTCTAATTACTTTCTATTGCATATTTTTTTAAACAATTAATTGGTAAAGAGAGAAAGAAAGATAGGGAGATAGAGAGAAAAGAGAATTGATGACTGTCTATCAGTGATTGGACGTGCTATGGTCAACAGAGATAAAGTGTCTAAGGAGATTTTTCTTATCCAAATTTTGGCATCTAACAACAATTATGTCATTGTCACATTCTTACATTTAATTATAAGAATTAGTCCTCAAGGAGTAAAATTCACGGCTCGGAAAATGGTGTGTGTGATAATAAACCCTTATCAACTTGCAAGTTGCAATCGGTCTTTAAAGGAAATGAAACCAATAGATGTGCATTTAATGAAATAAGTGTTTTCTTTTTCTTTTTCCTTCCTCCTCTTTTAATTTTCTACGTTCCCTATCTTTCATTTTCAATGAGGAAAGAATTTCTAGTTCAAACATTTTAGGCTAAATTTTATATATATATATATATATATATATATATATATATATATATAACGGACATTTTTTAAAATATCAAAAGAATTTAAAATATTTATATGCTATAGCAAAATTTTAGATTCTATCGAAGATAGTTTTCTATACTATAACATATCAATGACTATCAATGATAGAATTTAGTATAAATGGTAAATATTTTATAAAATTTGTTATTTTTTAAAATTTCTCTATATATAAAGTTCCTGAATTTTACATTTTGTGTTAAAAATGTTCCAAAAGTTTAAAAAGATAATCTTTAAACAAGAGATCTTTACCCGTCCATCAATTTTATTAAAACATTAGATTTGTAACCGTTAAACGTGTTACAAGATATAACAAAGGCTTTAGGCGAATACCACCTACGTCTGAGGAGCTTTTTAACTCAAATAAAAAATATTATTAAGATTCAAATGAGCAAATAACAAAGTTATAACAAAAACTTAATCAAAGACAGGCTCCCCCTAAATTTGTGTTTGAATCTTCTTGAACATAAACTCAGGCTCCTCTGAATTCATTGACCGTAGTTCAACTATTTCAATCTTCTTTCATATTTCTTATCAATAGATGCAGTGTAAAATCACTTACAGAACTTGAGTAATTCATCATCATAAAGAAGGCAATTCGACTACCTTCACTAATAATAATTATTCAATTTTTCGCCAATCCCACACCGAACTAAGCCAATAGCTTAGTTATTTAAAGATCACAATAATCTCCTGTAACTTCTTTATGCAAAGATATAGATAAAATATCCCTATTATGAAGAAAAATATTTTATCTTTAAATAACATCCTTTATTTGAATAACTACGTTAATAATAATAAAAAGAAACTCATTATTTCTATTGGACAAAAATACCCAACAAAAATGATCATGTTTTTTTTTTAAAATAGCCTATTTCTCGAGTGGTTTTGAAAATGGTTCAATGTCATCAAACATAATTTTTATTTTGAAAACATACAAACAAAAAATAAGTCACAAACCAAACGATGTCTTATCTAAAAAGAAAAGAAAGAAAAGTTTGGTTAATAAGAAATGGTTAAGCGAGAAGTTTGTCTCGTTTGCTTTGTGATTTGATTTTAGGAAAATGTGTTTGGCATACTTGAAATAGAAATCATCGTTTTTGTGGTTTTTAATTTTTTTTTTAGAAATTATGAACATATACACAATTGTTTTTTCAAAATTAATTTGAAGTTTGAATTTAAATTTCAAAATTTTAAATGGTGATGTAAATTTGAACTTTAGGAGGAAATTTTGAGAAATAGCATCATCTTTTTATTTTATATTTCAAAAGTAGTACATTTTTAGAAAACTCGTAATTTTATTACTTTTCTCGATTTATCTTGGTCGAGTGCGTCACGCGTTTAATAAACTCACAAAACCATAAACCCTAAACACACTTTTATCATTTCACCCGAGAATTAACTAAGTGTGAACTCTTGAAGATTTTCTAATTTTTTTTATTCTTAAACCTTTTGGTTCTTTCTTTCTTGTAATAAACCCTCTCTTGTAAAAAAGCCCTTGTTGTAGTAAATGAGTTTCTTAAATTAGACCATGCCCTGAGTTTTAAATATTAAGAAATTGACAAAAGTAATTTCTCAGGGCATTGTTCCCTCGACCTATCCTGAGTTTTAATATTAGAAATTCACATAATGTATCATCTATTGGAGTATAGTTGACATGAGATGCCCCAAGTTATACATACTGAATTCACATAATATATATCTCACACTGAGATCTAAAACATATTTCTAAAAGTTTTATAGATTAAAGTGTTGATGTTATAAATAGATTTAATTAGTAGCCAAGATAAAATGGATTATTTTGCTTATTTTGATTGTTTGATGAAGTCTTTATGGCTTATGGTTTGTCTAACAAGTCAACCAACAACCTTTGTGATTCAATAGACCAACGTTCAACACACAATTTTTTTCAAACCATTGACAAAGTACGTCTATTATTGTAGGAAGAAGTCATGAGTTGAACTTAGCTTGCTTATATTTTTAAATTCAGGATATCTCAAGGCAACTTTAGCTTGAGATCATATTTTATAATACTTATGTTGTTTAGGTCGACGTCACCTCGGGACAACTTTTGGCCCAAGATCATTGACATCATTGCTTATGTTTTTCAGCTTTGGTGCATATCAGGGTCACGATTAATGGAAATAGTTAACCTAAATGCTTATGTTTTCAACTCGAAGACTCTCGTGGAAAATTTGGTCCGATAAGTGATTAAGAAACTTCAAAATTTTAATAAAAAGGGCACTATCTTGGTGACACACTATCTTGAGAGAGACCGAGAAATTTTCTTCGAAGAACTTTTTTAATTTTGAGAAGAATCTCGAGATAGTCTCAATCGAGATTGACTACGAGAAAAATAAAATTACGAATTTTGTAAAATTGTACTATTTCTTAAATATAAAACAAAAAAGGTGCTAGGTTTGTCAATTTCCCAACTTTATGTCTAACAAAATCTTAAACTTTCACTTTTGTCCCAAATAAGGTTTGTGAATTTAAAAATGTATCATAGTCGTTAATCCGATCGGACTGAGAGTATTATCAAAGTTCTCTGCCACTTCTTTGAACCAATTGGCGTGGCCTCACAATATGAAGGTTACGTGGAAAGTTATGTTGAGCAACAAAACAATGGATGCTTTAACATTTGTTTGTTCCATTACTCTGAGTTTGTTGGTGTTGGCACTAATTAACCATCCTCCTCTCGCATTTGCTCAGCCCAGATTCTCCAACTATATATGCGTCGACGATACCAAAAACAACCACACAACCGACGGCGCTGCCTACAAAGCCAATCTGAACCACCTCCTCACCACCTTCACCACCGACCATCATATCGACTATGGCTTCTACAACTTCTCTTACGGCGCCGCCGAAAACAGAGCAAACCTCATCGGGCTCTGCAGAGGGGACATTTCCCCTGAGACTTGCCGAAAATGCCTCAACGACTCCAGAGATCTTCTCCCTGTGCGATGTCCCACCCAAAAGGAAGCCATTGGATGGTACCAAAATTGCATGCTCCGTTACTCCGACCGCCCCATCCTCGGCTCCATGGAACTTTCACCCTCTATTCCTGTGGGGTATTCCTTCAATGCCTCGGATCCAGAACGTTTCACCCAGGCCGCTAGGAGTCTGATTACAAGTCTCATAGCCAAGGCCTCCACCGGCGATTCCCGTGTGAAGTTTTCTACAGGGAACACAACTCTTCCGGATTTGCCCACAATTTATGCTTTTGCGCAGTGCACCCCGGACTTGTCCCAACGGCAGTGCAACGAGTGCTTGACTGAGGCTCTGGCAATGATCCAAGACTGCTGTGTCGGAAACCTTTGGAGCAGAGTTGTTACACCCAGTTGTCTTTTTCGATATTCAAATTACCCTATCATGCAATCGCAGCCGTTGCAACCGCCGTCACCTTCCCCTGTTCCTCCTCTGCTTAAAGGAACTACCCACCACGGTAATTCTACTCCTTCCACTTTCCATTAATTTGAATCGCTCTCTTTACCATTTAACTACTATATTGAGATACTCTGTTTTTCAGGAAATAAAAGAAGCCTCTCTGGAACTTTTATAGATGTGATTGTACCAATGGCTGTTGTAGTTTTACTACTGACGATCACCATCTACATGGGTCTGAGAAAATATAGTTCAACGACCCATGAAGAAGAATGTAAGCTGATTAAATTAGATTTTTTTTTTCAATTAAACCAGCCACGGCAAATGGGTCTCAAGTTCCCATCCACTTATCCTATGTTTAATTTGAATCGACAAGGTCAAACCGAAGAAGAAATGGCGACAATGGGGTTTATGCAGTATGATTTCGACACCATTAGAATTGGAACAGATAAATTTTCAGATGAAAATAAAGTTGGGGAAGGTGGGTTTGGAGCTGTTTACAAGGTAATTGATCATAAAGGTTTTAGATTTTAGGTAGCGTAAGACTAGGAGGTGATGAATTCATTTTTTCTCATATGGGTTGTGATTCCATTAACAGGGGAAGCTTCCAAACGGACGAATAGTAGCAGTGAAACGGCTGTCTCAAGCTTCAAGGCTGGGAGATGTTGAGTTTGAGAAGGAAGTCGTCTTGCTATCTAAGCTTCGCCATCGGAATTTAGTTAAGCTTTTGGGTTTCTCCTTTAAAGAAAACGAAGAGCTTCTCATTTATGAGTTTCTTCAGAATGCAAGTCTTCAAAAAGTCATTTTCGGTATATCATTTTCTTCTTTTCCTATGCGTTTCAAGTTTTTATTTTTGTTCATTTTCCTAAATATAACAAAAACACTCAAATATGGCTAAAAGGAAATCTAACAAAAAAAAAAAAGAAACAAGTTTGTGGCTTTTGAATTTATTTCGTTCCATTTCTTTATTCTCTATTTCTGCAATTCAATTTTTGTTTTATATATTTTTTTAAATCAGTACCAAATATTAAAATTTCAAGGATGTTGGTGTATAAATACACGATTGTGTTGCATTGTATACAATCGTTTAGATTTGATATCGATCATTTTTTGTATTTACTTTTTCCATTTTCAAAATCATTGTGAATATTTGGAGGGTTTGTTACATTTAGATCCACTCAATTCAGAAGGTTTAGACTGGACAACACGCTACAAAATAATAGAAGGCATTACTCGGGGACTTGTTTATCTCCATGAAGACTCTCGAATCAAAATTGTTCATCAAAACTTAAAAGCTCATAACATTTTATTAGATGCAAAGATGAATGTTAAAATCGCAGACTCAGGCATTGCAAGATTATTTGCATTGGAACAAACACAAGGTGATACATGTACAATAATTGGCAATGTGTAAGTACACGAGCTATTTTATTAATATTAATCAATTGTTTGCTAATTTAGATACACCTTAATAATCTTCTTCTTCAACTAACTCTTGAGAATATACTTGCTAAATTAAGTGGATGTATGGCACCTGAATACATACGGTATGGACATCTTTCATCAAAATCAAACGTCTTTAGCTTTGGTGTTCTAGTTTTGGAGATTGTGACTGGACATGGAGAAAATTATCAAATTGGTAGCAACATTGAAAATACAAAATATCCTCTTATAAGCTATGTAAGTAGAACAATCTTTTTTCTTTCTTGAAGAAAAATGTGAATATTAGAGCTGTACTAATATAAGTTGAAGTGCAATATACAGGTATGGAGAAATTGGAGGGAGGGAACACTATTGAATATTGTAGATTCTACCATTGACATTCAAAGTGAGACAATGAATGATGAAGTAACAAAATGCATTCATATCGGATTACTTTGCACTCAAGGAGATGTTGATAAAAGACCAAAAATGACTGATGTACTTCTCATGCTTAAAAGTAACTTGGATGATTTACCAGAACTCGCCCTACCTTCTTTCTTTATGAACACTAGAAGCCAAAACAATTGCTCTTAGGCTTAGCCAAAATGAAATATTGTCCATATATATCAGTCAGTGTGAGTTGGGAACTAAAATAAGTCTGAAGCTAAATACTTGTTTTTAGAAGCTTTTCAGTGAAAGATCATTTATATATATATATGTTAGCTGGATGATTGTATATTTTAAATTTACTCTTTTTTTGCTCTATTCTTGTAAGGAAAAATGCATTTATGAGATTTGAAGTTACATATGTATTTCGTTCTTAAAGTTTAATATGATGTAGCCATCAAATAATGATTTGGCTTGTTTATTTAAGAGAATTTGCAATGGGTGGGATATTCAAAATCTCTAAATGTGTAAATTTAATTTTTCTTTTTCCTTTGTGTTTCGTTGGGTGTATATTCCAAGTTGGGCGATTGATAAAATGTTGAGTGGGGAGGCTTTGGGTGTATACTTTTTCCCTTTTCAGGATTGAATTAGTTGAACTTGAAGTTTTTTCACATTTAGATTTAGCCACTCTAACTTTAAATATGAACAAAAATTCAAAATTCACTTTTTTACATTCATACAAATTCCCTCAAACCATTAAACTTTGCAAAGAACCCGCTTGAAAAAGAACAAAAAAGGAAAAAAAAGGATTGTTTTCTTTCAACAAGGTGATTTAAATCCCATAGGGTTTCCAGCAATGTAGTCCCTGAAAACATTAAGAGCACCAAATGTGGTCATCAAAACAGTACTCAAAGCCATCACTATACTAACTGAAAAGATTATGACAGATGCTCTTCCGTGATCGCGAATCGCCTTCTGAACCACTACTAACCCGAGCACGGAAGCGATGAAGCAAACGATAGCAAAGATGATTGCAATTTCAGCATGCTCCATGCCCAGCAGCAAATACTGGCCAGCTGACATTGTAGCCGAGAAGAACACCATGAAGGAGCAAGTTGCAGCCGTTTTCTGTATTTACAAATTTTGGGACATCAGCATAACAGGCAGATGATAAAAGCAAAGTCGAATTATGCTATCCTAAAGCTTGCAGTATCATGTCTAAGTCTATGAACGAGTGTCAGTCTAAGGAGTTCTTCTTTTTATGTCCAACAAGTTTCCAAATTGTAAAAATAATCTCATAAATCACGAAACTTGTAACAAAAGTATGAAAGTTCAAAAATTTATTAGATATTATATACGACGTCAGGTTTGAGAACTGAAATAAGTTGATCAAAGAGATTATGAATTGAAGAGATGGAAGAACTTGCCTCAGGAACTATTCCAACTTGAAGAAGGAAAGGGCTTATAAGCATGCCACCACCAATCCCAAACATGCCACCCAAAATCCCAGCTAAAAATGCCATTACTGGGAAGATCAGTTTCTTTGATGGTTCAACCGCTGGCCGTGCTTCTTCTAACTCCTTTACAAAGAACAACACACAAGATTAGTTTTTATCTTTTAAAAAGATCTCAGAAATGGAAGTAAATATGTTCTAGCAATCAGATATCGGAGCACTTGTTTTATTCTTTGCACCTTCTGAGAGGAATCTTCAGGTTGAGGGCTCTTCTGTTTGTAAAGAATCCAGAGAGTGAAAGCTATGGCTACTGGAACTTGAACCGAGGAGAGAATCCAGTAACCCGTTCCACATGTCTCGATTGGTAAAAGACCCTGCAAAAACAAGAAGAGCAGTCACACACCCGAATTCCATTTTTTTTTTACAATGACAAAGGATTAAATTTGCTCAAACATAAAGTTCACCTAGAGTAAATCATCAATGTCAACGAGGAAGGGTTTGACATGATTTTTGAAGAGTGAAAAGTACTTTAATACTAGTCAAAATTTCAAGGAATTTGTTTACTTTAGTACATAATCTAAATACCACTTAAAAACATTTTCCTTAAAAGTACTAGTTACTAATTTAAACAGTGAATCGACTTCATTCTAAAGACAGTTAAGACAACTAAGGTTTGTATGGTAACTCTATTCTTTAAAGCCAATGTAAACAAAGTCCAAGGATATAAAGTTTGTGTATGGAATAAAAAGCTACCAAAAGGGAGTAAAACATGGGACCAAGGGAGTGGCATCAAATATTCCCCACCCAAGTTGCACTATCACCTTGTCACACTCAAATTCGTGGCCAGATAAAACTTTGAATATGCGATGATAAATTCAAAAAATATATAACAACAATCAAATTCGGTCAATTAAGAAAACCAAGAAGGAAATAAGTGCAAAATTTAAGAAAGTAAATGAAAACAATACAACACAAATTTCCTTGGTCCTATAATTAAGTAAAAACAACAAATTATCAATTTCCAACTTGGTATCGTGAAGTCAAATATCATGCCAGAAGGCAAAAACGTAACTATACTGAAGGAACAAAATCATTTACTGTTCATCACGTCAGACAAATCTGAAAGTTAGTTTTCAATAGTGGAAAAGGCATCTAATAATGAATATAAAGACAACCAATAAACAATTCATAACTGTGACGAAATATTTGATAGATCTATTTTAATATAACACTTTTTCATTGGGGCTAACTATATAACATACTATTAAATTAATATATAACTATCTTATTCCAAATTGTCAAATTCACAGTATATACTTTTCAAAACAATCAAAGGACATATCAAGATAACTTCTCCAAACTATGAACAATTGTTATAATCAGACAGAATCAGATGATAGGAAAGTAATATGAATTAACATGAATAGTAAAATCCATACCCTTCCATCTTGGTTGCCACGAAGAAGATAAATGAGATAGAAACAAGACCAGACAAGAACCAAAGCCCCCACTTTCATTGAAGGAAATCTCCATCTACAATTTTCTTGTGTAGGCAACAGAGGTTCTTCAACAAGTTTAGCTTCGTTTTCATTCTCTAATCCATCTTCTAATTTACACCCATTATTCATAAGCCCTTCAGATTCCCTTTTCCAATACACCATCCCACTTTTACAAGTTTTCAAGGTAGACCAAGCAAGAAAAATAGCAAATAAAATAGTAGTAACCCATTCAGGAAACGAAAGGTTGCATATAACTCCAATACTCACTCCTAACAACATGCAAGGTTCAGTTAAAAGAGCAATATCAAAATTAATCAAACATTTCCCCCCTGATTTGGAACAGAAATTACTCAACACATTCGCAATCGACCCTCCAGTTACCATAAAAGCTGTGAGACTTGAGGCTGTTTTGAGGTCAACACCGGCTACAATCGTCAAAATAGGTAAATAAAGGCCGCCGCCGCCAATCCCGCCGGCGCTGGATAAAGAAGCAGCGATAAAACAGAGAACTCCGGCAACTACAATGGGAGGAGAAATGGGAAGATGGGTTTGATGGAAAGGGGCTTGGTGGGTGGTTAGCCATTGTTGGGTTTTGTTAAGAAAGTGATGAATGGAAGTGAAATCGGAAAAGGGTTTGATTTGGTTGGCGTTAGAAACATTAATGGCAAGAGAAAGAACAAAAAAGAGTAAGACAAATTGGGTTTTCTTCATCTGGCGATTGTGAGAGAATGAACTTGAATTCTTGGTTGTTAAACTTTATATAAAAGATGAAGACAAGAAGAGTAATGGAGTGTCGAGAGTGTTCTGTTCTGACTCCCGAGTAGTTACCCCGCAATTTCTCATACAGAAACGAAAAAGAAGAAATGGGATCGAAAATGATGGAATTGAATAACGAAATTGCTCATTATATATATATACACACACACACAATACAATTAATGTATTGTAGTATTTTCCTGTGAAGCAAAGGAATAGGAAAGAATGCAATTACAAGATGTAATGCTAAGTTTTGTTCATCTTATGAGTTTTTGAATACGGATTTGTTAAATTCATATAAAATGTAGAAGAAAGGGATTCATTAGAGGACTGTTTATTTATTTATTGTTTGATCTTATCAGCTGACACATATTTTTTAAAAAATGTTTTAAACAAGTTTTGGGATTGTTTAGATTCTTTCTTTTTTCTAAAAAAAAGTGTGTATATATTTTAAAGAAAAGTAATGGTTGGATATGTATATTTGACTTTGTTTTTACTTCTTTTAAACATGTAGAGGCAGGTGGAAGTGAAACTTTACATAACTAAGGTCATGTGATTAAAATCACCTTTTCTTTTCCTCTAATTCCCTTTTTGTAATATTTTAAAACAATTTAGAATTTATTTGGATGTTGTAAAATTATTTAATGTTTAGATCAACTTCCATTCGTATTAATTAATTTTATAGGATAACTCATCTAGTCTATAACGTTGTAGTATTAAAAAAATTTAAAAAATATTAAATGATAGATACGTAGTTATTGTAAATTGATATAAAAATTACATAAAGATTTATTTGAAATAATGATAAAAGGTTATTTTAAAATATCAAAATTACTATAAAATTAAATATCTTTTAACTAATTTTAGTAAAATTAAGTTTTAAAAATTAGATCTATAAATCATATTTATTACTTTTGCCAAAATGATAATAAAAACAGGCTCAACCCACTAAATACAAAAAAAAAAAAAAAAAAAAAAAACGTATACACATGACACACTTATACTTCTTATATACTCGATACAGTCCATATACCAAAAAATGTTATATTTGTAAAATGAAAAAATGCATGATTTTATTTTTAATTTGTCACTCATTATAGTTTTTCTTTTAGGAATCATAGGATGATAAATATTATTTGTAATTATTTATGAAACTACACTATAAATTTTTAAAAAACAGTGTAATATCACAATTATACCTTTAAACATTCAAAATTAAAATTAAGCTCTTAAACTTATTCAAGTTTTAAAATTAGACCCTCAAACGTATAAATTATATTCGAAGATCTAATTTTTATTACTGTTATCCAATTTTTTCAATTATTATAAGCGAACGAAAGAGTTAACGTAAACATTTTTATAAGTTTAAAGACTCAATTATTGTTAGTCTGGAAGGTTCAAGAGTAACTATCACACGTGAAAGTGAAACCATTAAAAAGCAAAAAGGTGAATTAAGAAAAGAAGATGAGATCGTGAGTAAGAAAAGTGAACATAGGGATTTGGAATTGGGATCCCATCGTCAATTTTTGGTTTTGTCTCCACACTCACCTTTTCTCTATACTCTTCTATTAAAGCTATGGGCTCAAATCTAAAATATCATACAATCTTGTCTTGGCATTGTTCAATTCTTAACAAGTGCCAATCATTCAATATATATTTAAATCAATCCCTTACCTTTTTCTCTTTTCATTCACTATTTATAGTGCAATGCCGACTTGCAAACTTACACTCAACCTTTTCATTATTAATTATTTGAAAGAAGAAAAAAAAAACTCTAATTTTTTTAATTACTAATATTACCTATGAATATAAGTATTCCCTCTTTCTGGATTTTTTTAATAATCTTTTTGAATATATTTGGTACATGCATACACATCCTAAAGTTAATGTCGTAAGTATCATCAACATGTAAAAGTTGAAAAGTTGGAAGTAGATATCCCAACTCTATGGTTATTTATTTTTCTTTCTTCTTATGATCCGATACTTACATTTTCAAAAAATAGGTAGATGAGAAGGTTGGGATATATGAAATTGGTTGAGGAATGTTTGTCCAAATGGTACGTGTGAGTGGGAGAGTACTGAAGCAGAGAGCAGCAATAATAATACACATATATGATTTTATAATTCATAATGTATAATATTTGATTTATACAGTACTTCATTTTCTTAATTTAATTCTCATCTTATCTCAAACACCATTCTCCTTTTTCATTACTTTCTTTATTCCTTCTTTCCAAAATATCTTGGATATTACTTTACTATTTATATATATAACACCCTAACACCAATTTTGTCCCATTATTAGATTACTTATTTTTCTTGATTCAATTACTCCATTCTTGTTATGCAAATAATAATAATAATAATCCTCAAGCCAACTTGACTAGCTACTAGTATTTGTATTTATATTATTTGAATTAGAATCTATGACTTATTCTCTATTCTACATAGTTCTTTATCTATTGATTTGACATCGGTCATTTTTGCCAAATTATAAAGTTGTCAATGTTTTTATGTGGAGGTGATGTGTATTTTTAAGTCAAAATTTTGACATTAAACATGACCTATATAAGTTGAGTTTAATAAAATATATATCTACTGTAAACTAGGTATACATTTGTCATTTAATCCCACATAAATCTCTATCTATATCACTTCAAAATATATTACTTATATATTCTCTACCTTTATGGTTGTTGGCTTTTTTGTGTTGTACATGATTTTAGTCATAGCATTTCATCTTTATACTTCTTTTTTTCCTTCTAAAATTAGATAGTAAACAAAAGTTTAGAAAAATGAGTTTTTCATAAAATACATGAAGATGAATTTTTAATTTTGAAAGTAAAAAAGAAAAATAAAAAATTTCCGTTGCCGGGACTTGAACCCGGGTCTCTCGGGTGAGAGCCGAGTATCCTAACCAACTAGACTACAACGGAACTTGAAACGTAAACCTCAAGTACACAAAATTAACTAAACCATTGGAGAATTAACTAAAACAAACTTCTCTGATACCCACATTTTAGTATATATTTAGCTTTCAATGCAAAATTTCAACTCTCTCTGACATTCTTCTTTTAAACTAAACAAAAAAAAAAAAAAAAAGAGTGTTTCTGTGGGCTTGGAATCCATTAATTATGAATCCTCAACACTACGAATTTCGTACATATCAAAAAAATATTTCACAGCTAACCTAAACATTCATATAATTATCATATATATCACTATCACATTCATTTATATATATCTCCCCAGAAAAAGCAAAAAGAGTAGTACAACAAAATGTAGTTGGCTGTCCCTATCAACTTCTTTTCCATGGATATATAATATAATCTTATCCATCATCAATTCTCTAATTAACCCCATCATTATCTTTATTTTGCTCTGATCTTCTAATCTTATTGCTTTCCCATTGTTATTATATGGATTAATGCATAACCATCTTTACTTTAAAGCTTTTCTGTGACAGTTGGATGTATTTGCTATTTTATATGTATTTCCCTTTTCAAAGTTAGGTTTCTGCATTCCAGGCATTGGTGATTCTTAGCTAATCAAGAATCAAAGCTACTACTGTAAAGTTTTACTTTTTTTTTCCATGTTTGTATTCAAGTTTAGTGGGAACTAGGTTTTAAATCGTTGATGGAAATATTGATAAAAAAGAAATGCTATAGATATCTGAAGTGTTAGCGTGAACAACTCATTAGTTTTAACATGTTACCATGTCTAATTAAACTATTACTAATGTTATGGTCTCGTTAGTAACAAACATGGTTGGAGACTTGGGAGTGATTTTATAAAGGTGAAAATCATTTTTGCCATATCCAAAAGTAATGCAAAATACTATTTTAATAGTTTAAACCAATTTTGAGTGGATAGAGACACGTTTCATAGTGGTTTTAATTACACAAACTATTTATCCCTTAAGTTAGATCAAACCTATAGTTTCATAACAATAGTATTTTGTTTTTCCTTTCTCATCGATGAACAATGAAATGTCAATCTTAGGCACTTGAGTTTACTGATCTTGCCTCCTGAAAATATGTAGAGGCCACTAACAATTGCCAAATTAGGATGACATTGGAGTTGACTTTTATCAAAGTTGCTGTTAATTTAATTATCTATCCAGCCATCATAGAAATGAAGTTGACTTTTGCGCACAAAGAACAACAAAGGGGAAAAAAAGGCTATGACTTTCTTTTTTTAATGAGTGTTCTTTAATCTTAACAAGCTGCTAAAACTTCTTCAACAACTTCAATATCAACTTCAATATCAACTTCATCAAACTTTGAGAGAAAAACACCATCCAAATGAAATGGGAGCATTCAAATTCGTGTCAACCTTGTATCTATCCACAACTTTACCGTTAATAATATTCGGTTCTTTCTTTTGCTATGCTGATACAAACTTGAACTGTGGCCGACAGTGTTCTAAATCTGATAGCTTTACAACCGAGAACGATTTCAAGGCCAATCTGAAGAATCTTTTGGACTCTTTGGCTGAAAATGGGCCTCTTTTTAGAGGTTTTTACAGCACCTCCAATGGAGAGAGTTCAAACCAAATTTTTGGTCTTGTTCAATGCAGAGGTGACGTTTCTTCAATCAACTGTGGTAGCTGTATAAAAAACTCCTCTGCTTTTGCTTTGTCTGAGTGTCCTGACAGCAAAGATGTTATGATTTGGTTTACATGGTGTTTTCTTAGGTATTCCACTGATAACTTCATTGGGGTTTTGAGTCAAACTTCAGTGGCTATTTTTAATGACACCAATTACGATGACCCATCTTTGGTTTCTTATGGTTTGTCTCTAATGAGTGGATTGGCTTCATCTGCCTCTTATCAGAACTTGATGTTTCAAACTGATGTTTTGAATGCTGGTATGAAAGGAAAGAGATATGGGATGGCTCAGTGTACTAGAGATATCAGTGGGAGTGATTGTGCTCAGTGTCTCAACTCTCAATTGGCTACCTTTAGGACAACCATTGGGAGTAAGAAAGATTGGGAAATATATGGATTCAATTGCTTTATGTGGTATCATGATCATCAGTTTTACTTCAATTTTTCAACTAGTGCAGGTGAGTTCAGAGTTTGTGCTTGAGTTGTTTCCAAGATCACAGTGTAAAAAAAGTTTCTTGTTTTAATGCAGGTGGAAGATGGTCTTTTCCAGATGGTGGAAGAACAATTTGCATTTCTCTTATAGTATTAATGATGGTTGTGATGATTCTCTAGTTGTTGAAAGTTGGGACATTTTTTATCAGAGGATGGAAGTAATGAATCTGCAACTTGAAGACTTTCCTTCTTCTTGGTTTTGTTCCTTTTATTTTGTATTCTTTATTATAAATCCTACTTGTACTCTTAACTTGTAAAGCTAACTAAAGTCAACTCTCTAAGGAGAGGGGAAGCTTATTTTACTTCTTCTACTTTGTATTTTTTTTCTTTCCTGGATATGGTCTTGGTTTTGGCTATCACGTTTTGTTGCAGTAAATTGGTGAGAAGATGCTGCTTTTTGTGGTTCTCAAATACTGCCTAAGAGAGCCATTTTAGAGAAAACATTAAACTTATGAAATTTTTGTCATGATGTTTGTGTTAGTTTGCTTCAATGTAGAAAGTTTAGAACAAACTCTTAGAAGCAATATACATTTTTGAAATGTAGAAACTAATAATACCTCTGATATGAGTGTTGAACTAATGAGATATTGAGTCAAAACCCATTTGCTTATTGACATTACTGAAGATATTGAGTCATAAAAACAATATGAAACAAACTGGGAGAGTATATTTCTAGCTGTCCTTATATTGCACAAACACACTTTGAATGAAAGTGCTTCTTTTGGCCAAGAAAAAAGTCGGCTGATTCTTGAAAATCTGTACACGTTATTGCACACACAAGTCAGTCTCAAAATTAACAAGGATGTCACTCACTAATCGATGATTGGATTAAGTTGCTTCAAGGCCCATCTCATTCAATCTCTATCACACATAGGAATCAGACCTCTCTCCTGTGAAGAAGACATGCCTGATTTAGGGCACTTCTTCATGTAATAATCACCTAGTGGATAAAGTATTGGTATAGTGATTGTGTCGCTATATTAAGCATGAACAGTATAGTGTCCATAGTTTGGCCTATCAGCTGAATTTTCCTGATAAAAAGCAACCCAACATTGATACATTTCTTTATTCAATTACTTGGGCCACCTATCAATATGGGATCTACGACATTTAGCGTTGTTCCTGCCCACCAGTTTCTCCATACCTACACCAATTCATTGAAATGTACATATAGCTTTTAGGTCATTGAGATTGAGCGTTGTAGTTTGATGATTTATGCATACACATGGCATATAATACCATATATGTCCTCTTCTTCATAGAAAGGGTTGGTTTTCTGGCCAGTCACAATCTCCAAATCTACACGCCAAAACTAAACACGTCCGACTTGTCTTAGAACCTTCGGCAGATTAAGTATTCCGGAGCCACGTATCCCCAGGTTTTGGACATTAATGAAATCAATTAGATGGTGAGAGGAAAGATAATAGAGTATGAAGAAAATATATATATGATACTATGATTCATAGAATGAAGAATATGCTAACGAGTTTCTTCCTCTATTTATACTTACATATATGTATCTCTTTCTGTTTGAGCTTCTTGAAACAATGTTACCATTCCGAAATCTGAAATTTTAGGATTCATTTGTGCATCTAATAAAATATTTGTAGCTTTGAAATCTTAATGAATAACTTCCAATGATTTTGTAGCGTGTTCTCCAGTCCAAATTTTGGCCTTTCAATGGATCTAACAATAAAACAACGAGGCAGGACAAAATGCATTAATGTCTGAAAGTACTAAGACGAAACAGAGGTTTGAAGGTATGCAAAGAGAGAAGAAAATGGAACATACCAAATATGAATTTATCAAGACTTGAGTTCTGCACAAACTCGAACACGAGAATCATTTCCCTTTTATGGAGGCAGAAGCCAAGAACCGAATGAAGTTCTGGTGTTGAAGTTGCCACTAACAGGACTTCATTCTTAAACTCACTCTCTCCGTCCCTGGAGTTATGGTAGAGCCTTTTTACTGCAATTTCTTGTCCATTAACAAGGATTCCCTGACTCAAAAAATGCACAAAAACAATATGAGTTTCCTAAAAGGAACTACATTATTATTCAATACTGTAAGAATTAGCAAAAGAAAGAAAGAAACCCAAGAATTTCCTCACAAACCTTGTAAACAGCTCCAAATCCATCCTTGTCCAATATAATTTTTAGAGGAGAAGTCATCTGTTGCAGTTCTTATAGTATTGATATCAAATACCGAAGTCTCCAAATCTGCATTGTTGCCATCTACTTCTGAACCTATAGAAGAAGTAAATGTGTAAGTTAACTCATTTCCATGTCCTTCCTTCAAAAGATATAACACAAAAATTGAATTAATTGGTTATATCCGTTTTCTTGCTCTTAATTAACCTGATGAAGATGCTGAGAATTAATACCATAAGTACAACAACCACAACTATTTGCAGAACTATGATGATGACAACCTTCAATCTCTTGGACTCCTTTTCTGCAGAGCTAGATAAATGTAGAACTTGAGCAAAAAAAGACTCCAAAAAATATGTCAAGTATAGGAAACGTCTTAAATTACAAATTGACCCAAAAGCTGAAAGTAAATTTAATTATATATATCATTTAACAAACTGTTAACATATGACTTCTCAAAACATATAATAATGGTTAAATTATTTGTTTGTTTGCTCAATAATAGATTATTGTATTCATTCACCTTACAATTTTGGTCCTGATATTTAGAGAAATGAGTTTTATAAACTCTTCGACTCTACTAATGCCTCTAATGCCTTTGAATTAGTAATATGATATTCTTCAATAATAAACCGCTCTTTTATTCTCTCTCCGAGTGAACACAACTAACCTACTTTTAGTGAACCAACATAAATATATGCATTGGTTCTCTAGTATTCATAGTTTATGTTTCCTTTATTTTTCGATTCCAAAACACAGACTACAGGTTGGTTGAAAGATCAAACTTACAAATTTGAGTAATTAAGTAAGAAAATAAGATAAAAATATTAAACCTTCCACATTGGTTGTCGTATTTGGGTAAGAAATTGCAGGGCTGATGAAGAAGAAGAAGAAGAAGAAGATTAATTTAAAATAAGGGCTTCGAGCACATTTATCAGAATAAGTTTAATAAATTAGGCTCATAGTACACAACTTTTAGTTTTGCAAAAACTCAAATCCAACCCAATTTTGAAAATAGGAAATTACAAACTTGGCCTCATATTATACTTCACTTATTATCTTCAACGATACACTCAATACACTGATAAACTCGTTAATTCTATGATTCATTGATGCCATATTCAGGATAGTTCGGGAATAATAAGAATTTGAAATAGAAAATATTTCATGGGATTATGAATTCTTGTCATGATGTTTAATGGGAAACTTTGCAACAATGCAGGAGGTACTTTAGGACCAACTCTTTAGCATCATTATGCATTTTTACAATGTAGAAACTAATAAAATCCCTTTGTTATGCTTGCTGAACTAATGAGAAATTGTTGAACGAAAGAGATCAGAATCAAAAACAGACTTGAATATGAAGCAATAATGCTCATCTTTTGGCCAATAAAAAAAAAGTCTGCTGATTCTTGAAAATCCGTACAAATTATTGCACACACAAGTCAGTCTCAAAATTAATGAGTACATACGTGGTTCAGTAATCGACGATTGGATGAAGTTGCTTTGAGACCCATCTCATTCTATCTCTATCACATGGGAACCGGACCTCTTTGGTGAGGAAGAAAATTCTGATCTGGTGATCCTAAATTTATTCATGTAATAATCTGGTGGAAAAATTATTGGTCGAGTGATTTTGTCACTATTAAGCATGATAAGTACAGTTTCCATAGTTGGCCTGTCAGATTTTATGTGTTGAGCACAAAGCAACCCAATGTTGATACATTTCATTATTTCATTAGTTGGGCCATCTTTCAATATGGGATCAACAACATTTAGTGCTGTTCCTGCCCTCCAGTTTCTCCATACCTACACCAATTCATTGCAATGAACATTAGTTTTCTGGTCCTTGAGACTGAGTGTGTTGTAATTTAATGATATGTTTTATACTTACATGGCTTATAAGATCATCAAAGTTCTCTAGTAAAGAGCTGTTTCTTTTGTCAGTCACAATCTCCAAAGCTATCACACCAAAACTAAACACGTCCGACTTCTTTGAGATCGCTCCCGTTACTGCATATTCTGGAGTCTTGTATCCCCTGAATTTGGATGTAAGATTAATTAGATGGTGTGAGGAAAGTTAATTGAGTATGATGAATATGCTAATGGGTTTCTTTCCATATTTATACTTACGGACATAAATTTCGTAGATAACCAGGTTGAAACAGAGTTACCATGGAAAAATCAGAAATCTTCGGATTCATTTCTGCATCTAATAAAATATTTGTAGGTTTAAGATTATTATGAATAACTTTCATTCCAGAATCATGGTGAAGATAAACAAGGGCTCTAGCAATGCCTCCAATAATTTTGTAGCGTGTTCCCCAATCCAAATCTTGACCTTTCAATGGATCTAAACATTAAAACAATGAGATTTATAATTGGGCAGGACACAATGCATTAATCTCTCAAGATACTCAAATTAAACAGAACCTTTGAAGTATGCTAAGAGAGAAGAAAAAGAAACATACTAAATATGAATTCATCAAGACTTGAGTTTTGCAATAACTCAAATACGAGAATCCTTTCTTCGTTGTGGAGGCAGAAACCGAGAAATAGAACTAAATTCGGGTGTTGAAGTTTAGCCAACAACAGGACTTCATTCTTAAACACACTGTCTTCACACTTGGAGTCGTGATCAAAGAGTTTTTTCGCTGCTATTTCTTGTCCATTAACAAGGCTTCCCTGCCAAATGAATACACAAAAGCATAAATAATATAAATGAGTTACTTAAAAGAGACTTTCCATTATTATTCAATACTTTTAAGAATTAGCAAAAGAAATAAAGAAATCCAGGAATTTCCTCTCAAACCTTGTAAACAACTCCATGTTCACTATCTCCAATACAATTTTCACTCGAGAAGTCATTTGTTGCAGTTCTTATAGTAGCGATGTCAAATGCCAAAGTTTCCAAACTTGCAGTGTCATCCACTTCTAAACCTGTACAACAAATTTAATTTGCAAGTTGAACTCATTTCCAAGTCCTTCCTTCAAAAGATAACACACAGCTTGAATTAATTGGTTATATCCTTTTGGAATGGATTCTTACTTGCAACTTCATCCCTTTGTTTTCTTGCTCTTAAAAAGATGAAGATGCTGACAATTAATACCACAAGTACAACAACCACTGGCAGAACTATAATGATGACAGTTTTCAATCTCTTGGACTTCTTTTCTGCAGAGCTAGATGAATATAAAACATGAGCAAAAACACTCCAAAACAAATAAAAATTGCAAAGAATCTGTTCATGTGATATTTTCTCTCTAATAATAAATTGCTCTATCTGGTCATGAAAGGCAGCTAACATACTGTAAATGAAACATATAAATTTGTGTGTTTATTCTCTAGTATTTAGGTATTTTCGTTTTCTTTTTTTTATCGATTCTATAACATAATAAATTAAAGAAATGCCCAAACGCAAACTAAAAGTTGAAAGACCAAACTTGCATATCTGAAAAGAAAAAGAAAAAGAGAAAAATTAAACCTTTCACATGGGTTGTTGAATTTGGTGAAAGAGAGGGGGGTGAGACTGGCAAGAGATCATGTGATGGTGGTGTCGGCGGCAAGGTCAACCGGGAAACTCTGGAAACAGCTGCAGAGTCAAAGAAACTGAACCTAAGATTATTACAACTGATATTGGCATTGTCGTTTGAACAACTGATATTTGGGTGACAAATTGCAGGGCTAATGAAGAAGAAGAAGAAGAAGAAGAAGAAGAAGAAGATGATGATAGAAAAGAGAAGGCTTGAGTTGAACACGGTTGTGTTGGCGCCATTGGTGAAGACTATGATGGAATTATATAACCATAAAAACTGAAACTTGGATTGTTGACCATTAATGGTTTCTGGTGGGAGAATAACTGTGGTCAATTTAAATACCCATTAATTAGACCAGGGTATGATTTCTCTTTAGTCAACTATGTTTTGTATTTGAATGATATAAAACTATTCATATAAATATATACATTGAAGGATGGAGTAAGTTTATATTTATATATTTGTGTTCCATTTTATTCCATAAATTGTCAAATACATTGTATAATATAGTATAGCCTATGAGGTATATATTTTTATCATTACATGCTTATATATTTTTTAAATGCAGAGGTTTACTTAATCAAATGAGTATAAGTTAAGTTGGAAAATATAAAATCAGTATAAATGTCCCAACATTTTTTATTTGAGAATGGAAAAGTCTTGAATCTGCAACTTCAAGACTACTTTCCTTTCCCTTGGTTTGTTCTTTTAATTTTGTATTCTTTATTATAAATCCTTTGGTGTGTTTTTCTTTTCTTGGTATGGTCTTGGTCTTGGCTATTTTGTAACTTTGGTTATAAGATGCTGTTTTTTTTGGTGGTTCGCAAATCCTGCCTAAGAGAGAGCCATTTCCTTTTAGAGATGGTTGTACTTCTAAAATCTTGTCAGAAAATGTTTGTATGTAACTTTAACTACACTATTAGGGGACGTGTCTGGAGCAAAGAGTGAGTTATTATAATTCTAAGTTATTATAGTTTGATTAGAATAGTTTGTGCTTGGAGTGTAGATTATTTTAGTTTGAGTTATAATAGTATGTGTTTGGTGTGTATACTATTTTAGTTTGATAAGAAAACAGTGAACACTGTAGTGAATGTCAAATAGTAAAAACGTCTATAACAAATAGTAAATGCTGTAACAAGTTGGGAGTTCTGAAATAGTGTTTACGGTAGCTAGTTGAAAACTTTTAAATAGTATTTACAGTAGCAAGAGGTGATTATTATATTTCTAGATAATCTTTGCCCCAAAGGACTCTTTAGAGTTTTGAATCTTTTGGTATTAACTTTATTTTGAAAAATTGCATTAGATGACAAAAAAATTTAGAAAAAAACAGCTCATAAGCACCTCTTTTTTGCATATTCCAAATATAATAAATATGACAAGTAATTAAATATATCATACAACTCGTTATTAGAGGGCTATCCGCTCTTAAATTTGTTACTTTTGCAATTTAAAAAATGGAGTGACATAGATTCTATTATCATAATTTTTTTTTATTTTTTTAAATGCCACTTGTTTTCTCATCTCATCTGTTTAGATTGTCTCTTAGGATCTCTCTCCCAATGGTGTTTATGTCATAATATTTTTGCCTATCTCGAAAACTCTGGTTATGGTTTTTGGAGAATTTTTTCCTTCTTTGCCGTAGGGGTGTAAAAATAACTCGACAACTCAATTAATAACTAGACTACCCAACCTATATTATAAGGTTTGAGTTAGTTTTTTTTTTAATAATTTTCGAGTTGAATTGGGTCTCAAGTTAAAGTGTTCATTCATTAAGGCGATTCGTGTTACTATAATTTTCCTTTATTTACATATTAAGTACATTTGAATCACTTAACTTTATATTATTGAAATTATCTTTCTTGGACACTCTGTCTAAAATGTAAAAGGGTATTTGCTCCTAACTGAGTATCTAAACTGTTCTGTCTTTTAGCAATTTTGTCTGCTTTATTACATATTCTTAGAATTGCTGTTACATTGTGTGTAGTCACCCTGTGTGTTGGATAACCCTTCTTTCAGCTGGAAGGCAAGAAGTTTAGAACCAACTCTTTGCAACAATATACAGTTTTGCAGTGTAGAAACTGATAATCCTCTGATATGAGTGTTGACTTAACGAGAAATCAAAAAATATTGCAAGAGTTCAAAATCAAAACCCACTTGCTAATTGGCATTATCCATAATATGGAGTCATAGAAAGAATATAAAAAAAATCAGGAGTACATTTTTTGCTGTCATTATCTTCTTATAATACAAAAATAGACTTGAATGAAGTGCTTGTTTTGACAAAGATAAAAATCTGCTGATTATTCTTGAAAATTTGTAGACATTAATGCGCACACAAGTGATCAGTCTCAAAATTAATGAGGACGTCG
Source organism: Cucumis hystrix (assembly GCA_025688845.1). NCBI lineage: Eukaryota > Viridiplantae > Streptophyta > Magnoliopsida > Cucurbitales > Cucurbitaceae > Cucumis > Cucumis hystrix. The sequence continues at coordinate 15,493,188 of CM046894.1, forward strand.
TTCAGTAATCGATGTTTTGCAATCGATTATTGGATGAAGTTTCTTCGAGGTCCGCCTCATTCCATTTCTATCACATGTGAACCAGAACTTTCTGGTGAAGAAATGTCTGTTTTGGGCTTCCTATTCATGAAATCAGCTGGTGGAGAAAGTATTGGTAGAGTGATTGTGTCACTACTCAGCATGAGAAGTACAGTGTCCATAGTTGGCCTATCAGCTGAATTTTCTTGTGCACAAAGCAACCCGATGTTGATACATTTCTTTATTTCATTACTTGGGCCACCTTTCAATATGGGATCTACAACATTTAGTGCTGTTCCTTCCCTCCAGTTTCTCCATGCCTACACCAATTCATTGCAATGAGCATTTACTTTTTAGGTCATTGAGACTGAATTTTGTAGTTTGACGATATGTTTATACTTACGTAGCTTATAAGGTCATCTATGTTCGTTTCCTGATAGAAAGAGCTGTTTTTTTGTCCAGTCACAATCTCCAAGACTAAAACACCGAAGCTAAACACGTCTGACTTGTCTGAGAATGCTCCGTATATTGCGTATTCCGGTGCCATATATCCCCTGAATTTGAGCATTATTTGTTGAGATTGATTAGATGGTGAGAGATGAGTTAAAGTGTGAAGAAAAAGTTTATGATACTATACTTTATAGAATGAAGAATATGCTAATGATTTTCTTCCACTATTTATATTATACTTACTGAGTGCCCACAATTTTATTTGTATTTCCTCGCGTTTCATCATCTTGAAACAACTTTGCCATGCCAAAATCTGAAATTTTAGGATTCATTTCTGTATCTAATAAAATATTTGCAGCTTTTAGATCTCGATGAATAACTTTAATTTGAGAATCTTCATGAAGATAAACAAGTCCCCTAGCAATGCCTAAAATGATTTTGTAGCGCATTCCCCAATCCAAATCTTGACCTTTCAATGGATCTAAACATTAAAACAATGAGATTTATTAGGAACAACACAACGCATTGATGTCTCAAGATACTCTAACTAGAGAGGAAAAACAACATACCAAATAAGAATTTATCAAGACTTGAGTTCTGCAAAAACTCGAACACAAGGATCCTTTCGTCTTCGTGCAGACAGAAACCGAGAAGCCGAACCAAATTCCGGTGTTGAAGTTTAGCCACTAACAGGACTTCATTCTTGAACTCACTTTCTCCTTGCATAGAGTTCTGGGAGAGTCTTTTCACTGCTATTTCTTGTCCATTAACAAGGCTTCCCTGTCAAAAGAATACACAAAAACATAACGAGTTATCTGAAAGACTCCATTATTCCATACTTTCAAGAATGAGCACAAGAAAGAAAGAAAGCCAAGAATTTTTCCTCACAAACCTTGTAAACAGTTCCAAATCCACCTTGTCCAATATGATTTTCATCTGAGAAGTCATCGGTTGCATTTCTTATAGTACTAATATCAAATACCAAAGTTTCCAAATCTGCAGTGTCATCCACTTCTGAACCTGAAGAACAAGTAAATGTGTAAGTTGAACTCTTTTCCAAGTCCTTCCTTCAAAAGATAACACAAAAACTAAACTTCTTAAATCCTTTTGGAAGGGATTCTTACATGTAACTCCAACTCTTGGTTTCCTTGCTCTTAAAAAGATGAAGATGCTGACAATTAATATCACAAGTAGAACCACAACCACGGGCAGAACTATAACGATGACAGTCTTCAATCTCTTGGAATCCTTTTCTGCAGAGTTAGATAATGAATGTAAAACTTAAGCATTGATGTAAACAAAAGGTTAAATAATTTGTTTGGCCAATAACTTGAAAGACTAAACTTGCAAATTTAAACAGAAAATGAGAAAACCTTCTCCATTGGTTGATGTATTTGATGAAAGAGGGGGAGGTGAGATTGGGAAGAGAGGGGATGGCGGTGACGGTGGTGGGGTCGACTGGGAAGTTCTGGAAACAGCTGCAGGATCAAAGAAACTTTGAATCTCATACCTAAGAATACAACTGGGTCTCATCATTCTGGCTCCAATTTTCCCTGGACACCTGGTTTGAACAACCCCAGCAAGAGTTTGCAAGCAATCGAAGCATTCTGACTGTGAAATATCCGGCGTGCATTGCACCAGCCCATAAACAGACGAGTAATCCTCATTCTCAATGCTGACATTTCCAGCAGCAAATTTAAGCTTGGAATCTCCTGAAGCAGCCTCCTCTGCTACCTGAGTCAACAACCCCTGCACCGCTTGACTGAACCCTTGTAGGTCTTGTGCATCTTCAATATTCCAAATCCAAAAGGATGGAGTATCTTGCACAACCCCAAAAATCCATCGATTCGAATAACGAAACATGCAATTGGGGTACCAAATCACGGCTTCTTTTTCATTGGGACATCTTGTTGGAAGCTCCAAAACAGAGTCACCGAAACAACTGAGGCATACCTCTTGGGGTAGGTCTCCTCTGCAGAGTGCAATGGCATTGACTCTGTTGGAGCCTTTGCCGTAGGAGATGTTGAGGAAGCCTTCGACGATGCGATCGTCTGTCGGGAGAGAAGAGAGTATGTGTTGGAGATTGGCGCTGTAAATGCTGTTGGCTGTGTAATTGCCAGTCTTGTTTGAACAACTAAAATTTGGTTGAGAAATTGCTGGGCTGATGAAGATGAAGATGCAGATGATGGTGATGGTGATGATGAAATTGGGAAGATATGAGTGGAACATGGTTGTTTTAGCGCCATTGATGAAGAGATTATGATGGGATTATATAACTATAAAAACTGAAATTTTGACTATTGACTATGAATGATTTTTGGTGGGAGATAACTTGGTCAACTTAAATACCTATTAGTCTTATATTTTAGAAGGAAGTTTTATATTTCAAAAAATTTTGGTATGTAATCTTGGAGGTGGGAGGGGTAAGATTATAGCCAATAACACAATTCTAAAAAAACAATTAAACTTATGTAAAAATAGCCAACATTCATCCATCAACATGTAAAATTTTATAAATATCATTGATAAATGATATCAACGATATCAACTGAAAATGCATTTCTCGAATTTAAAGTTATCATCTACTAGTGAGCACAACTAGCAATTGTTATCATTGATAGCTGTTATCGATGATGACTTTTGATTTGAAAACAAGTAAAATTATTTTATTGATGTTACTGTTGGCGGCATCCAATAGTGTGAGATGATTTTTTAGAAAAAGAAACGGAGCAGCTCCCAGCTCAGACTATGGTGGAGGAGGTGCCGTGAAGATCTAGGAGTGTGAGCAGTACAGTACTAGAGATTGTAATCTTTCACGATTCAGATTCTCCGAAATCTTCTTATTTGACTGCTTTGGCGAATGAGATCTACGATTTGCACTTTCATCACTCCCGAAACCCGCAGGTCGAAAACACTGATCTACAGGATGGAAGGAGTGTAAGAGGGCGAGGTGCCCTTCCAGCCTCGTATCAGACTGGAGTTCTGGAAGCTCTCGTTCTTGTAGAATAGTTAGATGATCAAAATCAAATTATTGGAGTCAATAATACTTGTATTCACTAGAGTCCAAAATATGATTCAATAGTTGTTAAACTATACCTAATAAAAATAAATGTTCTCTATATAATAATCATATTTTAGTTGTCCTATATATATATATATATATAACTTAACTTTCAATGATCACACACGGGATCACGGCATAGAAGTCAACACTATACATGTATGAACATGTTATTAAAGGTATTTAATGTCGATTGTGCTTTGATGTTGACTTTAAACTTGCATTAAACAATGTCGGTCTAAAACCGACATTATAGAGGTACGGTGTTGGTTCTTAACCAACATCTATGAACATGTTATTAAAGTCTTTTAATGTCAGTTTTAAACTAACATTATAAATCTTCTTCTGTGTCAGTTTGTCACTTGATTTTGTTAGTAATTGTCGATAAAATGTATATGATCATTTTATTATTGAAAATATAACAAATATATAAATATTTTTTTCTTACACCAACAAATCAATAAAATTAATTTTCTTTTAGAAACTATAATTTTTTTTTACTTATATATATACAAAATGAAATCTTAATATATTGTGTGTTTATATAAACAATAACGTGACTCCAACAACTAAGAAAGCAAGAAATTAAGTTTAACAAACCTATAAACAAAGTTACATTGAGAGAGTTGGTTGTCTACTTTGAAGGGTCCAAATTAGTCCAAAATCCATCATAAGTCTTAAGCAACCATTTTGAATTAGTTTGTTCGGTTGCACTTGAGCTTTGTTTTTTTTAGGGTTTTGATGTAAGTAGTACATGATGGAGCTCGAGTAGAAAGTATTGATTCATTTATCAAGGGCAGAGATTTATGGTTAGTGTCAATCAATAAGTTAAAACTACTTCGTAAGTATAGGTTCGGTATAGAAATCGAAAGGATCCAATTCGAACAAGTTTCAAATTCAAACATAAAATTTGATCAAAAGTGTATAAACATAAACCTACAACCAACGACCTTTCACAAGTTGTTATCACAATAGAGATGACCCAGGTACTAATTATACAAACTCAAAGAGTTAAGATCAAAGTTCTTTGGCATCTGAATTTTAATTGTAATAGAATTAAATTAAAATTATACTTCAATAATCACCACAAAAAATTACAGTACCCCTAATGAAAAATCTTGGAAAAGATTTTTTTTTTTTTTTTTTTGAAAAAAGCTTTTATATGCTACTTGAACCGTCGACAGAGTTGCCCTAAACAAACCGTGGGCAAAAGCCATTGTCGATGCCCAAACAAGCAACGTCGAGAAAAGTTGTAACAACAAATGTATATGTTTTCTACCTCTCTATGGTATATCGAACATCTTTGATTCATATCTACCGCTTCTTTGCTCGGACATAAAGCCCTTTAAATATACCTACAAATTTCATAAAATTTGAAGAAACTTTCTACCAAAATAAAACCAATTATTATTTTTTCTATACAGACATAAATGACAAAATAAGAAATTAAAGATTTTTTAAAAAATATTGTTGAACTACTGTAATATTATTAAAGAAATATCAATAGGACGACCTTTCGATATCGAAATTGTTGTAATAAAACATTGAATAATATCAAGGTTCTATTCATTTGAAAAGAACATATATATGTGTGTGTATTTATATACATAAGCTAACGAGGGTAAAGCTCCGTAATTGACATATCATTTAGTTCTTGAGTAGAGTTGTGGTTAGACTGTTCAGAGATTTGAGAGTTGATGGTACTCAAAATGAAAGCAGGTTGAGAAGGTCTTGGAAGGGTAATAGAGTAGCTGTTAAGCATCAGAAGTACGGTACCCATGTTTGGCCGCATAGCTACATTTTCTTGAACACATAGCAACCCTATGTGAATGCATCTAACCATTTCCATTTTTGAACCACTTGTCAAGGTAGGATCTATGATATTTTGAGTAGTTCCATTCTGCCAATTTCTCCAAGCCTGCAAGAGTAGCACTTGAAATGAGCTTTCATACTGATCACCTAATATTGATACCAAAGTCTCTCCCATAAAGGAAAAAAATAACTCATACTTACATAGTCTACAAGACCTACAATCTCGTTGTACAAATGAACTTGATTATTTTTTATTCCAGTCACAATCTCCAAAACTAAAACACCAAAACTAAAGACATCTGACTTGATTGAGAAATGACCCTTGTGGACATATTCGGGGGCCATGTATCCACTGAAAAACAAACAATTAATGACATTGTCGTATTCTCATTAGATAAAAATACTGTATAATGTAGTTTTGCTTATACTTACTAAGTCCCAACTACTCTTCTCGTATTTCCTTGTATTTGATCATGTAAAAACAATCTTGCAGTACCAAAATCTGAAATTTTAGCATTCATATCTGCATCTAGTAAAATATTACTAGCTTTAAGATCTCTATGTATAATTCTGAGTTGAGACTCTTCGTGAAGGTAAACAAGTCCTCGAGTTATTCCATGTAAAATCTTGTAGCGAGCTTTCCAATCTAAACTCACACGTGTTTTAGGATCTGCCCCATCACATATTCCAAAATTGATAAAGATATAATTTTTAGTAAAAAAACAGAATTGAAGATGGAGAAAAAACAAGTGAACAAAGCATACAAAAATCTTACTAAATAGGAATTTCTCGAGACTAGAATTCTCTACAAACTCGTAAATGAGAATCTTTTCATTTTCTTTGAAGCAGAAACCCAATAGCTGAACTAAATTTCGATGTTGAAGTTTAGCCACCAATAAGATTTCATTCTTGAACTCATTATCTCCTTGACTTGAAGCTCGAGAGAGTCGTTTGACAGCAATAGTTTCTCCATTGGGAAGTCGACCCTGTCACAATTACATTCATAACAAAAATTACGTATCTTTATAAAGATCAAATTTCAAATTCTTCACTCTATTACCTTATAAACCACCCCAAAACCACCTTCCCCAAGTTTATTTTCTTCGGAGAATCCATTTGTTGCAATTTTAATCATGTCAAAATCAAATTGCCAAGATTCGATTTCAGTTTCTTCATCCTCAAGTGCCATCCCTGCGAGTTAATTACATAGGGACGAATCGAACAGAGATCTTGTCGTTGAATTAGATTAATCTATAATAATCAGCTAACTTACTTGAAGGTACTTGAGTTGCTGGGTTTCTTCGCTTTCGTTTGGTTAAGAAATTACAGATTGTGACCGTTATTATGACAGCGCAAACGACGACGGACGCAACTATGGCTGCCACTCTCCAAGATGCTTTTCCTGGAGAAACAATGACGCTACCGTTTAGTCGACAAAGATAAAAATAGCATTTCAGAATGTCATTAACTCACGTTGAGGAGGAGGAGATGGTGGTAGCGACGGATTTGGAGATGGGGCTAAAGAAACAGAGGATTGCTTATAAAAGAGGTAGCTCTCGAACCGAATATTACAACTGGGTCTCCCAATTCTACCTCCTGCTTTCCCATCGCAACATAATTGAATTCGTTGAATAGCACCAAGCAAGCAAGTGGTGCAATTTTGCGGAGACAAATCAGGTGTACACTGCACAGCTCCATAGATGGTTGGGAAACTTGGAATGGATGTGACTCCAGTAGCGAACTTTAAACGAGAATCGCCCAACGCAGCTTCTTGAGTGAGTTGTTGGAGCAAAGCTGTAGCAAACTGGAAGAATCGATGTGGGTCGGAAGCATTGTTGGGATTCCAAGCACGGAAAGCAGGGGAAGTCTCCATGGAGCCGAATATGGAGCGGTTTGAGTAACGGAGCATACATTCGTCGTACCATCCGATGGCTTCTGTATGGTTGTGACAGAGCAGTGGGAGAAGAGTTCTAGAGTTGTTTAGGCAGGTGGTGCAAGCAAGCATCGTGAGGTCTCCTCTGCATAGCCCAATCACATTGGCTCTGTTTTGAAGGCCGTAAGAGAAGTTGTAAAAGCCATAGTTAATTTGGTGATGGGTGGTGAAGGTAGAGAGGAGGTGATTGAGATTAGCTTTGTAGGTTGAGTTAGTGGTGAAATTGCCTTGGTTTTCGACGCAATCGTATAGTTGAAAATCAGGCTGAGCGATTGCTTGGCGGAGGAATAAAGCGAAACAGAGGATGATCAGCATTGAGCTCGTCATTTGGTCAATGCCATGGGTTATTGTAATTGATGAATTGTGATATTAATTTAGGTGTATGCTGACCTTTTGTTGCTACACCATTTCTTTGGAAAAAGACATGTTGCTCTTTTAGTTCTTGTTACCACGACAAATGAAAACTTTGTATTGGTTGATATGAATGAAATATCTTCATAGTGTTGACAAAAATGACTCATGACTTTTCTTATTTCTTTTATGGCTTAAATTTGAAGTATAACAAATCTCTAATGACTAATGAGATCATGTTTGACAATATTGAACTTTGGTTCTAGAAATTTGAGATTTTCAACCTTCCTATCAAAAGTTATTATAAATAGAAGAATTGTTAAAAATAGTAAAATATTCAAACTATTTACAAAATATAGCAAAATTCATCAACCTCTATACTCTTAAGTTTTTTTATTATTATTATATTTTGTAAATAGCTTTAATATTTTTCCATTCATAACAATTCAACTATTTATAGTATAAAGTTTTTAAGAGAAATTTTCATAAATATAAGAAAACACCAAAATATTTACGACCGTCTAACAAAATAAAAAAGGTTGGCCATTTTTTTTAAAAATATTACATGTTTGTCTTTCCTTTCCCTCTTCTTTCTTCTACAATTTTTTTTTTCATTTTCATCGTCTTTTTCTCTCTTTTCTACAATTTATCTTTTATTTTTTTCAAACTCTAATTTGGTTCAATATCGTGTACCAAATATAAAAATCTATTTTTCTTAGATTGTTATTTGGTTCTTCGAAGATTGTTTAGATTTAGTCAAATCTAAATGATCGTCTACCAAATAATCTTAAAAAATTCGTTTAGATTTGGGTAGCTACTACCCAAATCTAAACAATTCTATATCTGGTGTGCTGATGGACGCACTTTTTGTCTTTTCCATTGTGAGTCTATGGGTTTTTTTTGGTATTGTGTGCAAGTATTTTGTCGTTTTGTTATATTTTTCAAAAAATCCCTTTTTGTATACTATAAAATATTGACGTGTATTGCACGTGTGATAATGTTATTATAAGTTTCTTAGTATAACAATATCAAAGATGAGAATCAAACCTTTGACTTTTAGAAAAAAAATCGTTTTATTATTTTAATCTAAACATAACAAAATTATCAAAGATTACAAATATTTCAAATAATTATATTTTGTTAAAAAGATGAATGTTTTAAATTATCAAATATATTTATCATAAAATTTATTGTATCTTCAACTACAAATTTTTCCTTCATTCAAGGAAATTAAAAGTTCATTGTTTTTATAATATGTGGGATGTGGGGATTGAACCTTTTACTTCAAGATTATCATACATACTTGATGTTTTTGATTTATGTGTGTGCTAGAAAAAAAATATTATCGAGAAATAAGAAATAAAATAGTTAATAAATTATAATTATTATTGTATAAAAGATTTGATAATGAGAGACTTAGACGATGCTTGTCTTTGTACTTCAAAGAATTCTTATGTTGGGAAAACTCTAATTAATTTAAGAAAGTTTGAAAACATGTATGAACATATTTATAATATGTTTGAGATTTTGTATCAATGTATTGCCTAAGGAAAAAAAAAAACTTAAACAAATAATTATCAATCTTAACTTTTAATTTAAAAAAATTCAAAATACAGTTTCTCAAAATAAAATGTTAAGGAAAAATAAAGGTAAAAGTTAAAATTAACTGATTGAGATTTATCTTGAATCAATCATCTTCACACAAAAGAAATAGTCACTTTTTCTTAATTTTTTTTATAAATTCATTAACAATACATGCACGAGACTATTTATAGGGAAGATTAAGTTGGATATTTCAATAGTTTTTTTTATGGAATTTGAAAAGATTAATAATAAAATATCTCATGTATTTGACTATCAATATGTTAGTCAATTGTAAACATAACTTATGATTTCATATTTTTTAAGTTATGGAATTTGAAAAACTAAACATATTTTAGTTGAGTTTAATTTATTTCCTATATAGTAAGTTTACTAAAATATGGGTTTATAAAATATTACTATTTGAAAATCAAATAGTGTAACTATAGCATACTGAAATACGTATTTATAAAACATTCTACTTAATAGTAATTTACCAATAGTAAATTTGTTTATATGTGAATATTGAGTGTTTATAATAAATAATTTGATAATCAAATAATGGAACAAATACATGTAGGTGACAAATTTAGAAATTGAAAGAATGTTTAGAATTTGGTAAATAGAATTTGTAAATTTATAATACATTAGGACAGTATTGTAAATTTAAAATTTGGTAAGGGAGAGAAACGTCCATTGAAAACATTAATGTGTAAGACAATATTAATAATTTTAGAAGTTGACAAAGAGTAGAATCGTCCAAAAATGATCCTCCCCTTAAGCCATATATATATATAATCTAAAGAGCATAAAGTTATGGGACTCGAGTCCTCCTAGACCTCTACTATAACAGTTGGTAATTTGATTTAGGGATATATATAGCCATGGTCTCCCTAAATCTTTTTATTTATGTGACACTTATTCTTACAAACAAAACAAGTGATCCATGCAAGTACTCTTAAATTAGCTAATTCTATAAATTAGAAAGAAAAAAAATAATACAATAGAATGCTATGATCTATAAGAGTTTGAGTATGGCTCACCTAATCACCAATAAAATATCTATCAACTTTTGTTTTTTTTATCATTAGAATGTTTAATTTAAGTTTTGACTTCACATTTGTTGTACTTACAAACAACATTGTATTTTTTTACTAACTTTTCGAACTTTCTAATTTTCAACTTTCAAATTCAAATTATATAAAATGTTGAACCTAAAACTCTTTTTTTAGTTCGGTGGTGATTGGTGATTAGACGTAGTAAAAATATTTATTTTTCTTCCTCATTTAGTTTTCTCACATAAAATGTTGGATTTTTGTTGTTATGTTTTTGCATTTGGAGTATATTTTGAATTTGAGAGAGATTTTTGGTCCAATAGTTTAGTGTGGTGATTGCAATGTGTAACACTTTTAGATCACATTAAATGTATATTAACACTTTAAAAGAACTGTAAATATAACAAAGGAGAATTTAAAAAAAAAAAGCAAATTTTACAAAATATTTACAACCTCTAGCAAATTCTATTACTGATCATAGTCATTGATATGCTATAGTGATAGAAGACTATCATTGATAAGACTCCAAAATTTTGCTATAGCTTGTAAATAAAATCTATTAGTATTCGGCTTCGTTTAGAGATAAACTTTATTGCTGATAGGCTTCTATTAGCAATATAGTCTATGTAGCACCTCAAAATTCAAAATATAGATTCAACACCCTCGATGGCCCTGACACTCCCTGTTTTGTCTTGAATGCTTTTAAGCATGAAAGTTAACAAGAAAAAAAACTAACACTAGATCCTTTCAGCATGCTTTGTCTTCACTTACATGTTTTTTAGAAAAAAATTCTAGTCTTCTAACCTATGGAATTGGTCAAAGTTAAACATACTTAATTTTGAAATTTTTATGATTGAGTTATTAAAAAGAAAAGTTTATCTTGTTTTTTATTTTATCCAATTTTCTTTTAACAAACATGAAATTAATAATTTGTTAATCTCCCATTCTCATTTGAGAATTAATAGTCTGCAAAGGTAGGCTACTTTAAGACTTGCAAATGTGTGGCATCTAAAGCTGAACCTAATGAGTGCAAAGTTTGTTCTTTTCATTGATTTGAGGACATTGACTTTAACCTTTTCCAATGTGCATGTATTTTTTAATACAAGTTGGATTAAATTCAACAACTTGTCTATTATAATTATTAATTTCTTTTCATTGAAAAAGAAATATTTAGTATCCCTACCAATGATATGACAATTATCTATATTTAATATGGAATTTGGTAAGTGGTTATGGAACTAATTTAAATTAATTATTTTTAATAACATAAATTAAAGTAATAGGAAAAATAATTTCTTGTTGTAATATCATACCATATGAATAAAAAGGAAAATAGAGTGACGATATAGATTGTTAGAAGTTTATACACGTTGTAACTTAGCTTCTGATCTATATCCTTAATTGTAACATTAAAACAAAATATATGACATGTAAATTAAAGTTTTATCGAGGATAAAGATCTGTAATTGACATGTCATTTAGTTCTGGATCAGTGGAGCTGTGATTTAATTGTTCAGACGTATGAGAGTTGATGCTAGTTAAAAGGAAAGCAGGTTGAGAAGGCCTTGGAAGAGTGAAAGAGTAGCGATTAAGCATGAGAAGTATGGTACTCATCGTTGGCCTCTTGGCTACTTTTTCTTGAACGCATAGCAACCCTATATGAATGCATCTAACCATTTCTGTCTTTGAACAATTTGCCAAAGTGGGGTCTATGATATTTTGAGTGGTTCCATTTTGCCAATTTCTCCAAACCTGCAAGAGTATCCACTTGAAATGAGCTTTCACACTCACCTCATTTATTGACAAAGTTTCTCCAATGAAAATAAAATTTCACTCATACTTACGTATCCTACAAGGCCTACAATCTCGTTGTCAAACAGATGTACTTGATTGTTTTTTAGTCCAGTTACAATCTCCAAAACTAAAACGCCGAAGCTAAAGACATCTGATTTGGTTGAGAAATGACCCTTGTGGACATATTCAGGAGCCATGTATCCACTGAAAGAAATTACACAATTAGTGACTTTGTCATATATTCTCATTAGATAAAAGTAGTGCAGCATGTAGAGCTTCTCTTATACTTACTAAGTGCCAACCACCTTTCTTGTATCTCCTTGTGTTTGATCATGTAAAAACAATCTTGCAGTGCCAAAATCAGAAATCTTAGCATTCATATCTGCATCTAGTAAAATATTACTAGCTTTGAGATCTCTATGTATGATCCTGAGTTGAGACTCTTCATGAAGGTAAACAAGTCCTCGAGTTATTCCACCTATAATCTTGTAACGAGTTATCCAATCTAAACTCACACATTTTTTGGGACCTGTACACCAACAACATAATGTTTCAAAATTGAAAGAGAGAATCCTTAGTACACCGTGTGATATCTTGAAGAAACAGAATCAACGAGGAGAATAAAGAAAATAATGGGCAGAGCATTGAAAAAGTCTTACTAAAGAGGAATTTCTCGAGACTGGAGTTCTCTACGAACTCGTAAATGAGAATCTTTTCATTTCCTTTGATGCAAAAACCCAGTAGCTGAACTAAATTTCGATGTTGAAGTTTAGCAACTAATAAGATTTCGTTCTTGAACTCGTTATCTCCTTGACTTGAAGCTCGAGAGAGTCGTTTGACAGCAATAGTTTCTCCAGTGGGAAGTCGACCCTGCCATAGTTATATGCAAAATAAATCATGTTATGAATAAACTATCAAATAAATCTGGAAAAAAAAAAACGTGAACCGTAAATAAATTGATACTGATATTTACATGATTCAATAAAAGTTATGAATACCCATTGTTGGTCATCCAAACGACCCAACAACATATTCAAGACAATTCGAAGAATACAAAATGGGTACTTGGAAAAATATAAAAAATTTCAAATTCTTGGTCGCTTACCTTGTAAACCACTCCAAAACCACCTTCCCCAAGTTTATTTGCTTCAGAGAATCCATCTGTTGCCGTTTTAATAGTGTCAAAATCAAATTGGGAGGACCCTTCATCTGTATCTTCATCCTCTGGCGTCATACCTATGAGATATGAATCCTCCAGTGATGTTGGCATTCAAAATTAATCTTAACAATAGTATTAAAAGAACTACGGTAATCAGCTCACTTGACCCAGCTGCATGATTTGTTGGCTTTCTTTCCTTTGTTTTCTTCATGAAGATATAGATACTGAAGGTTAATATCACCACAGCAACTACAACACCCACAATAATCGGCACAACCACCATAGCGAGTGTTCGAGATGCTTTAGAGAAATAAATCATTCTACCATTTTAGTCTTTTGTCAGTGAAAAAGAAATTGTAAAAAAAGGAATTTTAAGCACGTACGTTTTGGAGGTGTATTTGAATTAGATTGACTAGGAGATGGCGCTATGTGCGGAGAAGGCGATGAAGCAACAGAGGGTAGCTGATAAAAAAGATAACTCTCAAATCTAAAATTACAACTGGGTGTCTCAACTCTACCCCCTGCTTTCCCATAACAGCACCTCCGAATATCGTCAAGAGCTCCAAGCAAGCACATACTGCAATCTTCGGCAGACAAGTCAGGAGTGCATTGCACAGCCCCATAGATTGTTGGAAAGTTGGGGATCGTAGTGATTCCTGTGGCGAATTTTTGACGAGAATCACCCGAAGTAGCGTTGGTAGTGAGTTGTTCGACCAAAGTTCTCGACACTTGGATGAAGCGATTAGGATCAGAAGCATTATTGGGATTCCAAGCATAGAAACCAGGGAAAGTCTCCATTTTGTTAAAAATCGAGCGGTTGGAATAGCGAAGCATACACTCATCGTACCATCCAATGGCTTCGTAGTAGTTGGGACAAAGAGAAGGGAGAAGAGTTCTAGAGTTGTTGAGGCATCTGGTGCAAGCATCTGGCATAAGGTCTCCTCTGCAAAGCCCAATTACATTGGCTCTGTGGGTAAGGCCATAAGAAAAGTTGTAAAAACCGGCATAGTCATTGTTAGTTTGGTCGTGGGTGGTGAGATCGGAGAGGATATGATCTAAATTCGCTTTGTACGTACTGTTAGTGGTGAAGTTACCTTGATCTTCGACGCAAATATAAAATTGAAAATCTGGCTGAGCGATTACTAAAATGGGTGTGAAGAATGAAGTGAAGCAGAGTAAAGAGAGGATGATTGGGGTTAAAGAACACATGGCTGGTGATGCAAGAGTTATCATTTGGTCTATGGGGTGGGTTATTGTGATATTGTGAGTTTAATTCTAGGATTTATACTGATATTTCGTTGCTATTCTTTGGTGGTTACACGACGGCAACACAAAGGAAAATTTTTTGGATTGGTTGATATGGATTAAAATATCTTCAAAAGCTGTTAATGTGTTGACCTTCACGACTTGACTCGTAGGACATTGTTTTGTCTTTAAGGCTTCAATACTAAAGTTGAACAAATCTCCAATTAGGCCACTTTATAACAGTTTGGTCTTTGAAAATTCAACTTATACACCTCTTGCTTTCATCCAGTTGTTATGTTCTGAGACTAAGACAAGTTTTAAAGACTAAAAAACTAGTTGTTATTAGAGATAGAAATTGCAAGAATTCTATCAATATCTTTTTTTACTACTTCTATAAATTGTTTGATGAAATTTTAGTATTCATTTCAAAAGTTAATAAATTGATTCACTTCAAATATATTTAAATAACAAGTGAAATATTCCAATTTAAGTTTAGGTGGGAAATGAAGGAAGTTTTCATAAATTAGTGTTGTGGTTGGTGTCATTTAGTCTTTCAACAAGACAATGGGTTTCCACCTAATTTCAAGTTCTAAATTTCTACCCTTAACATTTGTACATATATTTATTTAGTTACCTAAAATTACTTTTCTAGACTTCCAAGTATTTTGAAAAATATGTGGGTTTTGGTCTCTTTTTAATTCTTAGGTTTATAGAATAGACTTGTGCAATCTCGAGTTTTGAAAATGTACATTTTTAGTTTCTAAGTTTTTAAATATAGGTTTAAGGTTTAGGGTTTAGAGTTTTTTTAAAAGAAAACTACATTTTTAATCATCAAATTTTGGTTTTAAATTTAGGGCGCGTTTGGATTTATCTATGAAAAAAATGGTTTTTTAAGAATACATTTTTCTAAAAACACATTTTATAAAATGAGTTTAAAATCTAAACACTTGCATGTTTGATTTAATCTCTTTATAAATGTTTATATGCAAAACTGTGTTTGATTTGTCCTATACTAAGGGTCCGTTTGGATTGAATTAAGAAAAAAATGTTCTTCAATAATACATTTCATTTTAAACACTTTTTTGGAAATGAATTTAAAATTTAAACACTTAATGTTTGGTTAAACTTTTTTATAAGTGTTTATATGCGAATTTGGTTTTTAAAAATTTCTCCAAAATAGATTATTTTATAAATGAATTTTTAAAAAATGCATTATTTTAATTTTCCAAACACTACTATTTTTTTCAAAATAGTTTTTTTTGACAAAATTAAACACTTTATAATCTAAACCAAACACACCCTAATAATGTTTATATTTAGGTTAAATTACCATAAAAAACTATTAACATAATGAACTAATTTCATAAAGAAATACATATTTTGAATCTTTTGTTTTAAAAATATATTTTAAAAATAATCGCTTGAAATTATTAATTTTTAGTCACTTAAATTTATTGAAGTTTAAACAAAATTATTTTTTTTTATTAATTTGTTTTTGGATAATTCAATTTTAGAAGCACAAATATCTTGAATTGTAAATACACAACCATAAATAAATAAATATATATATATATATATATATATATACAATTGATTTCTAACAACAAAATATAAATAAGATCAATAATTTTTTTCGAGACAATATAATATCAACAAGACAAAATAATATCAACGACACAAAAATGTGTGCAATTTGATCACGTTCTTCATTCATCTTCATTTCACAAATTGAACTATCATGTTCTTCATTGACGTGCTCGTGATTTTTTTCATAGATGTTAAGGCATAGTAGATTTCACTAAGAGAGGAAAATTTGCAAACTCCTAGAAAAAATGTATATGAACACATCGAAAAAATATTCAAAGTATTTAAAAATTAAAGAAATAAAGGGCGTGAAAAATAGATAGGAAAAATGAATTACAAAAATAAATGAAGAGAAATAGATATTTGGGAGGGATTACACCAAATAAACCTTTCTTCTAAAATTTGGTTGTATGTGTTTCCTCTAAAATGGTTTATCTCACGATCTCCTTTTTTTTTTTTTAAGTTATTTGAAACAAATGTCAAACACCTCAATTTATCTTAAAATGAATTATTTTAAAAATTAAACACTTCAAAAACCAATTCAAACACACTCTTAATTTTTCAATTAGCCCATTGAGCTAAATGAAAATGTTACATTTTTCTGTTCTCAAATTTTGAATTTGGTTCTTTAAGTTTAAAATGTTACAATTTTACATTTTAGGTTTGAATTTTGATTTAATTTGGACACTAAAATGTCTTAAATTTTTTTGTTAAGTTTTATTATATTAACGTTGTTTTTGGATGTGTAGATGTATGGATATGATGTTTGATGTCATAATGTTTTTCAAATTTAACAAATATTATAAATGAGAAAAAAAAATTACAATCCAATAATTCAACCGAATCCAACCCATAACCTAGGGGTGCTCATGAAATATTTGAAAATTGAACCCAATCGAATTGAAATCGAACCGAAAACTATTGCACGTGGTTCGGTGCAGTTTGTGTTATGTTGAAACTGTTTCTCATGCGGTTCAGTTCGGTTTAATGTTTAAATCGATTCTAAAATCAAACTGAACCGCTTTATTTTAAAAAATTAAATAAATTTAAAGAAATGTTCATAAAAGTTTAGTTTCTAAAACTTGGTCAAATATGTTGACTCGAGATTCACTGACATCTAAAATAGAAAGAAATTTTTTATAGAATTCCATGCTTTGGTGACCCAAGACGATTGTCTCATATTTAAAACAAAAAGGCAAATTTTATCAAACTCGAAGCTTTGGTGGCCTGAGATTCTTCGAGATTTAAACCAAACAACATATATAGTTTGATTTTGATTCGATTGATACAAACGTGCGGTTCGATTCGGATTCGTATGAGATATTTTTTTTTTGAATTTTGTAGTTTAGTGCGATTTTAGCTTGAAATCGAACCGAACCAAATCTTGAACACATGATTGGGAACGGGGTGATTTGGGTTTTTCCAAATACCACTCAATCTAACTCAAACCGTTTTCGCAAATTGGTGGCGGCAGATGGGGCCACTTACGATCTCTAGAGTGGGAAGGTATTCCGTTTCATATATATTCCCTCCATTCTTTTGTTCTCCACTTTCTTAGCAATCGCCCATTGGAAATTTGCTAAGAAACAAAATGGAAAACCCAGTAGAAGCATTAGAAGCCAAATTGAAGAAGGTTGAGGATGAAGAAGTTCACAACATCCCAATAACTGACAACAACCTCACCACCCTCTTACACCAAATGGCCCTGCTCCTGAACGGACACCAACAACGCCTACCTCAATATGCACCCACCCACCGGATGCCGAACCTGGAGCTACCCATGTTCGACGGAACAGATACCCTCATGTGGATCTTGGAAATGGAGCGATACTTTGAAGTTCACCACATGGACGACATTGCCCAGATGATGGAAACCATCCTTCTCTGTATGTCTGGCCAAGCCCTTGCCTGGTTCCGGTGCTTTCAAAACTGGGGAAATCCGCCGGAATCGTGGGGTGAGTTCCGGGGTTCATTGTATAAGAGATTTGGAGACGGTCACAGGGTGCTTTCCAGGTTCATTGGCTTGCAGCAAGAGGGGAGTGTTGGGGAATATTGTAGCAAGTTCGAGTCACTAGGGGCGCTCCTTCCAGAACTCTCTCACTGTGTTGTTGAGGCTAAATTTATAAACGGCTTGAAGACAGAGATTCGAGAGGAGGTTCGGATGTTAGATACAAAAGGTATACTGGACATTATGCATAGAGCGAGGTTAGCGGAAATTAAGAACAACGTGGCTTTGAACTCAACCAAGCGTAAAGGCACGGTCAAGGAGAGGTCTGTGGTTGTTAAGGTCGTCAGTTGGACAGATTATAACTTAATCTCTAAAAACTTAGCTACAGACTTGAAGCTTAAATTGGACATGTATGCGACTACAGTGTGGTTTTAGGTTCCGGGAAGACGGTGAAAGGAGACGGAATTTGCCGTGGAGTGTTGCTGCAGATCGGGAATGAGACCTATGTGGAGGATTTCTTTCCCCTTCAAATGGGAGAGGATGATGAGGTGATATTGGGAAATCTGTGGCTGGTGGATTTAGGCAAGATGGAAGTTGATTGGAAAAACCTTCCGATGAAGCTGGAGGTGGGGAAGGAGATTGTTACTTTACGAAAAGACCCATCTCTCTGATTCATCAACCATGCTGAAATGCGGTTAATTTTTTGAAGTGCACTCATCATGATCATGTTAAGTGCTTAGTTTAATCTTCTGTGTTTATGGTTTTTCTAGATTTAGTGAACTCGAATGAAACAATTTCTCTTCTCATGCTGGACATGATATATGAAATTCCCATTTCAGATGCTGATAACAATTGGTATCAAGGTAATAGTATAAAAGTTCGAATGCTGTTGATTTAGATTTAGCTAGTTACATGTATTGGTTGCATAGAGATTTAACACTCAGTAAAACTTCAGTCCTGTTTTTGCCCACCAAGTGATAGATTTTAAATTTTTTGTATATTTTATAAATATTTTGGTTCATTTGGTGAATGCTCCTGCTAGATTTTTAAAACAAAATAGAAGTGAAATGTCAATATACAAAGTCTGCTATTAAGTGCAAGATTTGTGAGTTGTGTGTGTGTTTTTTTATAATTGTACAGGATTATATTGAAGTATAGATGCAACTCAAGAGAATATCAGATATTCAAACCTTCACTCTACCCATCATCACGTAGAAACTTTTTAAAATTAAAAAAGTAATCTGCTAAACAATGTTATTACGAACTGTTATTATATTGCTATATTTTTCTTACCAGCAAGATGTGTGACTATTATGTTTTAATTACATCATGTCATCATTCTGTCAAACATGATGTTCAACCTCTTGGAGAATATGTCTGAAACTATTGCATGGTTGCTTTGTTTTTGATTGGACCTTTTCCTTTCTTTGTTTTCTTAAAAGAAGTGGGAGTATATATATTCATACTTTTCCCTTGGGGTTGGGTTGCCGTTTTTTATTATACAATTGATAATAGTGTCGTGTTTGAAGATTGTTCAATTTGATGAGAATTTGGTAGAAGCAGAATGTATACCTAGCTCACTGTATATTAAACAAAGTTACAGTCTTAATAACTCAGAATTTTTGTACGAGTCTCAAGAAGCTTCCTATGTACTTGTATTGAGGTGTTCTTCAAATTATCTCGATGTGAAGTTGCGTTTGGTTTGGTGAGAGGGATTCTCACGACGCTAAGATAGAGCCTAAAGTTGTTCACTAAAAGATAAGTTGTGTGAGTTAGTGTAGAAATTGTTTAAGGGATAAGTATTTCATTGCAATTGTTTAACTTCGTATTAACTCGTGAACTCTCTTTCCTTGGGGCATATATACAACGCTAGATGTAGATTATATTTCACCAAAACATTGTTCACCTAATCTCGGTATCTCTTTATCTCTTCATTGCTTATTACAAAAGTCTATTGATCTTATTATAACATTGTGTGTGTTTTGTGAGCTTTTGTGTTAGATACACACTCAATTTCAAGTATTTTTGAAAGTTCAAAAACCAATATATTTTTTAAGAAAAGAAACAAAATCTTCAAAATTCAAGTCTATGAACTTATAATTTTAACGTAAAACAAATAGAAATCTACAACGGATGTGCGTGGATTCAAATCAAAGAAAATAGCTTCCAACAAAAATGGCCATCACCAACGCCACCGTCGCCGCCAGGTTTCCTGAACAAACAGAACAAAAACAACACAATTATTTAATTAAATGTTTGTAACTCAAACAGAACCAATAAAATTTTACAAAGAATGAGTATGTCCTCACCTGAAAGCAGTGGAGGAGCAGCCGTAGAGGGTACCGGTGAGGACAACGGAGGAGGTGGAACTAATATTGAAGCCGGCGGAGAGGACAATGTTGGAGGAGGGACAGATGCCGGCGGAGAAGACACCGTTGATGCAGGTGGAGGTGAAACAGAGGAAGGCGAAACGCCCCCGTAAAACGGATAAAGCTCATAACGAACACTACAACTGGGAAACAAAATCCTACCGCCCTTTTTACCACTACAACAATCAGGAAAATTTCGAGTAGCATTGCTCAAGCATTTCCTACAATTTGAGTTGGACAAATCCCCTGTACACTGCGCCAGCGTGTAAACCGTCTCATTTCCAAAACTAGCTACTTTAGTAGCAAATTTCAAATCCCCTTTCCGGGAAGAAGCCTTATCCACCGTATCGTTCAACGCAGAACCCACAATTTGGTCAAAACTACTTGTTTGCTCGCCAATATCTTCGTCGTTGACCAAAATCATCGACGGCTGCTCTGCCATGATGGAGAAGAAGGATTGATCGGAATAGCGGAAAAAGCAGTCGTCGAACCAAATAATGGCCTCTACACTAAGAGGGCAGTATTGTTGGGAGGAATTGGATGTGACTGTTGCAACGCACTGGTGGCAGGCAGTGGCGTTGAGATCGCCACGGCACTGGAAGTGGGCGTAAACAGGGGGGAGGGAAGATTTGTGGTAGAACTTGCGAGAAGAATTGGAGGAAAGATATGAAAAGAGGGTATTGAGATTGGAAATGAAGTTGGTATTTGGTGAGAAGGTGATGTTGGAGCAGTAACGGAAAGGATCCATATGCAGTTGTGGGCTGCCATGGATGAAAAGGAAGGTGAAGAAGAAGAGATAATGGAGTAGAAATTTCATATCGGAGAGTCTTTGGTTGTTTATTTCAATTAAGTCCCAACCCAAAGGCATCCTTTTATTTTAGTGAGATGTTTTTAAATGCATGATATACTATACTATAACCATTCATAATTTAAAGTAGTGCAAACCCTTAATTCACATATAAATTAAAACCTATTCTTTCATAAGTGTAACTATTATGAAATTGAAGTTCAAATAAATAAATGTGAATACAAGATTTCATTTCACCAAGTATTGTAAATGTTAGGTAGAAATTAGAAAAATAGAGTAAGGAATGAATGTTAACATTAGATATGGGCCTACTAGAAGACTTGGTAGTGAGCCAAGTCAATCTCACGGTCCTATAGTTTGTTTCAAATAATTTTACTAGACTGATAAGATATAGACATATGTGGAGAAAAAATAACTCGTAATTAAAATGAAACTTTGTCTTTGGGGTGTGTGTCTTTTCCACAACAATCCAATTGGAAAAAAGAAACAAAAACAGAGTTAAGTTATAGAGAATGTTCAACTTCAGCGACAAAGTCCAACAAAACTACCTCCAACTATCAATTTTGTTAACAACTAGTTATAGTGTTAATCATCTTCTTTTACAGCAATTTGACATTCTTTTTCATACTATTTTTTTTTTAATTTTAAAACTAGTCTATGAATGGTTAGAAATAAGCCATAAAAGTATAAGAAAAGTATTGTTTTTAATCAGTCCAGCTAAGTAAAAATTAAGAAATAATTTCAATTTAATTTGATTGACAAAACATGGTATTTAAGTTACCATTGTATAACATTAAAAGAAAATAGTGGATTTTAATTCCCAAAACAAGTCAAAAACAAAATTTAATCATAGTTTGCTCAAATCACACAAAAGTTGTAAAACCACAAACTATAATAAACAATTTAATGTCTCAAAAGAAACTCTTAAAATTCAATTTGGGAACCAATTTGTTTTTGTTTCTAATTTAGAAAGCTATAAATTCCCTTTCACTTCAGAAATTCTTATTTACTATCTACTACGATCTACCGCAACTTCTTAAAAAACCAAACCAAGTTTTTGAAACTAAAAAAAAAAAAAAAAAAAAAAAGTTTTTGTTAGATTTATTGTGGGCCCGTCTTCAGGTTTTCAAAAACAAAATATTTGTTAAGAAGTTTGATTTCAAGAAGACCTTCGTAGTTGACGTGAATATTTTATTAAATCATCTTATCTTGAGATATTAATAAAAGATATTGATGAATCCTATATTTTCTTTATCCTCAGAATAAGCAAGAATCTTCAGTTGGTATATATATTCATCTTTATTTGATGAGAAGCCTTATGAAAAAAACGAAGAACCGAAGAAGACGTGCTTACATAAAAAACTTGTCAAGCAAGTGACAGCAACGAGTAAGTTAACGATTCTTGCTCAGAGTATATTTCTCATGTTCTATGAAGAAAGTAAACATCAGCCCGAAGATCAAAGAGCTTCATTATGATAAAAGAAGTTTTATACCTTAATCAGATGATTGAGAGAGAGATCTTCATAAACAAATCAACAAATCCTTTATCAGTTGATTGATGAGTCAAAAGATTACGGGGGAGATTCTTATTTTGACTATCTTTGAATCATAATAGTGATAGTTTTTATTTCATAAGTGTATGACTTATAGTATAGAGGGCAAGTTTGGATGCATGTGTAAACTCTGTACTCATTCATCATAAGATTGTGCCTATGATCTATATTTCAAAGTAATAAAATCTCATATATCGGGTCAAAGACCCCAGACGTAGATGCAGTGTCATCGAATTGGGTTAATAAGGTATGGTGTTCTTACTATCTCTATCTATATTGACGGTTGTTGACGCCTTCCTTCTTTTATCATTTTTTAAGAGCTTATTCTTTTTTTTTTTCTAGAATTTGACAAAGAATTCAAGTCTTTCCAAAACGTACCTCAAATTACTAGGTGTGATCGGTTAAAGGGATGATTGGATAGAAATTACTCTACAAGTTCGAAAAAATATTCAACTTTCTTCCCAAATAAAAAAAATAGCAAATTTGACAAAATATTTACAACATATAGCAAAATTTTCATATTTGATCAATAATAGACATTGATAGCGATATGCTTGTACGAGTGACAAGGCTATCCATGACTATTATTGATAGAATCCAAAATTTTCTATAGCTTGTAAATATTTTAATATATTTTGCTATTTTAAAAATGTCCCTAAAAAAATTACTTAAATGTATTGTTTTATAAATTAACCTAACAATTCATTCAAGTTTCTCATTACAATCTTTTCTTTTTTTTTTTTTTTTGAGAAAAAGATCAATTTTTATATATTCTCTTCGTATCAAGGAAATAATGCATGAACATATAGATATAGCATGGATTATTAGACTCAAAGATCACTTTAAAAACAAATACAAAACTAATTGCATCATTCAATAATAACAATACCCCATATATATAATTTATGAAGTAGAACATGAGTTGGAGAGAGATCTGAGGTGTTTGAAACAGAACAAAGTATACAACCTCTTCGCACCTCAGACAATTTAACTCACACAAAAAAGCCTACAACGATGCCAATCACCATAGCCACCGTGATCTTTTTCCATTTTCCTGCATAAAAAGAACGAAATAGTTTAATTTAGATTAAGTTCTTATAATCTATCATTTGAAATCAAAAGTACTTGATTGCGCACCTATTTGCATGCATTCTCTTCAATCACAAACCTAACAGAAAAAAAAAATGTAATTAAGCAATTGAATGAACTACTTTAACAATATGAGTGTTGGAAGGAGAGGTGTTAAATTTTATAGTATGAGGTTCTATTTCAAAACTAATTAACAATGAGAGGAGTAACTCATTTATATCATATGAAGTGTACTGGATCTTCTTGGTTTTTCCAATATGGGATTCTCAACATCTCCAAGGCAATGTATCAGGAGGAAAAGGGATCAAATTCGAGAGAGATTGAGCCGGAGGAGGCAATTCAGAAAAATGGTCGTTTGAGTCCAACGAAGACTGTGTCGGAGGAGCCAATTCAGGAGCTGGTGGTGGAGAAACGATAGGTGGAGGAGAAAGGGAATTAGAGAGGTAAACACCGTTGTAAAATGGATAAAGTTCATAACGAACATTACAACTAAAAAGCAAAACTCTAGCTCCTCTTCTGCCACTACATCATGACGAAATTATTTGTACGACACATTTCAATCATTTTCTACAATTTGAAGTCGACAAATCACTTGTCGGGTCAGTTTGGATTGAATTAAGAAAAAAATATTTTTTAAAAATCTCATATTTGTTTAAACTTTTTTTCCTAAAAATTGTCTAAAATACACTTAAAAATATATTTTGAGTGGCTTTCAAACTCTTTCGTTTTTTTTAATAAATTATTTTTTAAATTAAACACTTAAAAATGTAATGCAAAACGTGTGAAGAAGAAGGAGCATTTCTAACCATATCATTCAACATGGACTACAATTTTCTTAAATGCTTCCACGCCATCACGAGTGAAATTCTCCTAGTTATTTATGATTATGAGTCTTATCAATGGCATGTGGTGGAATTGTCAGAACGAAACTGAAGCAAATCGAAACTGGAGCAAAACTAGAAGAAAACCAAAGCACGAAATCAAGCTGACAGAACGAATCTCAAACAGAACATGAAATTGGGTAGAGCGGATACGGTTAAACCAAAACAAATTGGAAACAAAAAAAAATTGGAGCAGATCGTCGTCGTCGTCTCTCGTCTACAAATCTAAATAGAGCACGAACAAAGATGAGCAAAGGTGACAGATCTAAACGTCTTGAAGGGTGGTGACTAGGTCAGATTCATGCGTGAAGCTTTGTGCGGCAGCTAGGATGGCTGAATATTGAACAGAAGGATTCAGCTGAGCATGAGAGATGGATTTTGGTTTCTGGAACAGAAGTGGGCTAGTCAGAACATAGGGTTATTTGCAGTGGGTTTTTGGGGTTGGAACAAAGGAAGCGACGACAGCAAATTTGCTTGAGAAAAAATTCAGATAAACCCTAATGGGGATGGCTCTACCTTGTTGACAAATGATCAACGGAGGGAGAGATTGAACGGGGATATGGCAACTAGAATTCAATGAGACAAAAAAAAAAAAAAAAAAAAAGAAAAAAAAACCTTGAGCTCTATACCATGTTGTTTTCTTGAATAATCCTCTAATTGAGGTATTCTTCAAATTATCTCAATGTGAAGTTGAGTTTGGTGAGAGTGAGTCCCTCATGCTAAGATAGAGCCTAAAGTTGTTGTTCACTACAAAATAAGAGTCTCTTTGGAATAACTTAAGAAAAATAATGTTTTCTAAAAAATGCATTTTCATTTAAATTTTTTTCTAAAAACTCCTTGAAAGAAAAACACGGGCATTTTTTTTTTTTTCAAAAGTGTTCTTAGGTAAAAATTAGTTTGATTTGTAATGGAGTAAAAGATTATATATATATATATATATATATATATATAATTTGTTCGATGAGATTTTGATAGAAGTTCGACAACAATCATCGAGTAGGGTGGTTTGAGGTGGGTCGGGGATCGTCAGTGTAAAATGATAATTTGAGGTTGGCGATAGTGGTCATTGGAAAGTCAAATGATGACAAATCACAAAAAAAAAAAAAAAAAAAAAGTTGTTGACAGTTGGCCGATAACAGTTATAGAAAAACGACCACACACCAACAAAAGTTGATAGGCAATGAAAAGAAATTTGGTTGACGATGGCCGATAGAGATGATTGTAGAAGGTTAGTTGGTGAGGATAGGTGAAGTGTTGACCGAATTGTTTAATACAAATTAAGGAGATTAACTATCAAACACACAAATTTTATTTTATTTTTCTAAAAGTTGGTTTTAAGTGTTTATCCTAAACTACATTATTTTGTAAATTCATTGTTTCAAAATTTATTTTAGATGATTACCAAACACAACTTTTTTTCAAAACTAACTTATTTTTTAATTTAATCATTTGAAAATGCAATTCAAACCCATGATATGATATGATTGTGTGAGTTAGGGTAGAAATTGTTTAAGGATAAGTATTCTATTGTAATTGTTTAACTTCATATTAAATAGGGAACTCTCATTTCTTAGGACATATATACCAAAACATTGTTTACCTAACCTCGCTGTCTCTTTATCTCTTCATTGCTTATTCCAAAAGTACATGGATCTTGTTATAACATTGTGTGTGTTTAGTGACCTTTTGTGTTAGGATACACACTTAATTTCAAGTATTTAATTCTGAAATTTCAATAACCAATATATTTTTTAAGAGAAAGAA
Organism: Cucumis hystrix; assembly: GCA_025688845.1. Taxonomy (NCBI): domain Eukaryota; kingdom Viridiplantae; phylum Streptophyta; class Magnoliopsida; order Cucurbitales; family Cucurbitaceae; genus Cucumis; species Cucumis hystrix. The sequence goes on from CM046894.1 coordinate 15,519,643, forward strand.
ACAAAAACTTCAAAATTCAATGTCTATGAACTAATAATTTTAACATTACAGTAAAACAAATAGAAATCTACAAAGGATGTGTGTGGATTCAAATCAAAGAAAATAGCTTCCAACAAAAATGGCCATCACCAACGCCACCGTCGCCGCCAGGTTTCCTGAACAAACAGAGCAAAAACAACACAATTATTTAATTAAATGTTTGTAACTCAAACGGGACCAATAAAATTTTACGAAGAATGAGTATGTTATCACCTGAAAGCAGTTGAGGAGCGGCCGTAGAGGGTGCCGGTGAGGACAACGGAGGAGGTGGAGCTAATATCGAAGCCGGTGGAGAAGGCGCTGTTGTAGGAGGGACAAATGCCGGCGGAGAAGACACTGTTGGAGGAGGGACAGATGCCGGCGGAGAAGACACCGTTGGAGGAGGGGCAGATGCCGGTGGAGGTGAAACAGAGGAAGGCGAAACGCCCTCGTAAAACGGATAAAGCTCATAACGAACGCTACAACTGGGAAACAAAATCCTACCGCCCTTTTTACCACTACAACAATCAGGAAAATTTCGAGTAGCATTGCTCAAGCATTTCCTACAATTTGAGTTGGACAAATCCCCTGTACACTGCGCCAGCGTGTAAACCGTCTCATTTCCAAAACTAGCTTCTTTAGTAGCAAATTTCAAATCCCCTTTCCGGGAAGAAGCCTTAACCACCGTATCGTTCAAAGCAGAACCCACAATTTGGTCAAAACTGCTTTTTTCCTCCCCAATGTCTTCTAAGTTGATCAAAATCATCGACGGCTGCTCTGCGACGATGGAGAAGAAGGATTGGTTGGAATAGCGGAAAAAGCAGTCATCGAACCAAATAATGGCCTCTACACTAAGAGGGCAGTATTGTTGAGAGGAATTGGAGGTGGCTGTGGCAACGCACTGGTGGCAGGTAGTGGCGTTTAGATCGCCACGGCACTGGAAGTGGGCATAAACTGGGGGGACGGAAGATTTGTGGTAGAATTTTCGAGAAGAATTGGAGGAGAGATATGAAGAGAGGGTATTGAGGTTGGAAAAGAAGTTTGAATTTGGTGAGATGGTGGTGTTGGAGCAGTAATGGAAAGGATCCATAAAAAATTCTGAGCTGCGCCCATGGATGAAAAGGAAAGTGAAGAAGAAGAGATGGAGTAGAAATTTCATATTGGAGAATTTTCCTTTTTCTTTGGTTGTTTATTTCAATTAATTCTCAACCCGAAGGCATCCTTTTATATTAATGAAATGTTTTTAGATCTTAGGAAAGAGACAATTATGACCACTCGGTGACAATTTTATAATTAAATATATACCAATATTTAAAAAAAATTGTAAATATAAAAAAATTTATCAATTATTATCGTGGACTCTTATATCTATCAATAATAGACCAATATCTGCAATATGATTTGATAGACTTTAACAAATTTTGTTGTTATATTTACAACTATCACTCTAATTAAACATTTGGAGTTTATGTCATCTCCATATATTTGTTGTATTTTTTGTTAATCAAAAGACAAAGTTTTATTTTTAAAAATCCGTTAAGGTTTAAATGTTTGCATAAGAAATATAAAAGGAAAAGTTGCAAATATAAAAATTATGGAGTGTAGTTTAAGAAACAGTCTATAAAAAAATGGTTAGAAAAGAAAAATGAAACATATGTTATAATATATGGTTGAAGAATGAAATGAAATGTATAAAAAATGCAACAATTTTTTTAGAAATAAAATAGTGTTGATGGAGTTGGAGTTGAAGAAATCTAGATTATAATTTCACATTCAAACCAAAATATTGAAAGTACATATTGATAAACTGTCTTAATTTTATAATATTTTTCATTTCTGTATAGAGTAGGGATATAATTAATCCTTCTATATATTTTAATTTGGTCTTTCATGGCTCTTTGTTTGGGATATTAAAATCTATTACATTCAAAGTCTCCTCAATTCCCTTTCATAATTTACAATAAACAAATAGTTATATTTCTACAAACATTTGACTATCAATGTTTAAGGCTTTATTTTAGCTGTCATGGTTATTTAAATATACTACTTATCACCATCATTAAATTTCAATTCACAAATCAATATTCTTTCACTTTATGAATTCGAAATGAATCTAGCTATATGATTTTCTGTTTTGTTCTTTCTAGCTTTACCTTAATTGATACACTGAACAAACAACAAACCTTTAGGATTTAAATGCATGACATCCTATTACCATTTATAGTTTAAAGTAGTAGTGCAACCCTTAATTGATATAATTAAAACTTGAATCTTCCATGAGTGTAACTATTATGAAGTTGTAGTTGAAAGAAATAAAAGTTAATACAAGATTTCATTTCACCAAGTGTGTTGTAAATGTTGGGTAGAAATTAGAAAAATAGAGTAAGGAATGAATGTTAAGATTTAATGATATGGCCCTACTAGAGGACTTGGGAGGTGAGTCAAGTCAATGACCAAGTAAACCTCATGGTCTTATAGTTTGTTTTGAATAGTTTTGCTAGACGATAAAATAAATATATGAATGAAAAGTAACTTTCAATTAAAATGAAACTTGTCTTTGGGGGTATGTGTCTTTACAACAATAATACAATTGGAAAAAGAAATAAAAAAAGGGATAGGTTATAGAGAATGTTCAACTTCAACAACAAAGTCTATGGAAACTACCTCAAACCATCAATTTTCGCGACGACTAGTCATATGGTTAATCTTCTTTTATAGTAATTCGATATTCTTTTTTCGTACTATTTTTCTTAAAATTTTAAAACTAGTCTATGAACGGTTAGAAATAACAAATAAAAGTATAAGAAAAGTATTGTTTTTCAGATTTGAATTATGTTACGTTCCATCAAAAAAGAAAAAAACTAAAAATTAACCAACCTATTTTAACAATTAATGATGTAATTAATTAAAAGTCGAAGGATTGCTACACATTTCCAAGTTTGGTAATTTTAATGATTTTATAAGTTTGAATCTCCTAATTCTATAATAGATTTTCTTTTTTATATAAATAGATAGTGAAGGGATAATTTGAAAAGTAAACTTTAAAGATTTTTTTGGTTAAAATAATCTTTAAACATTCTTGGTCAAGGATTTTGAGAAGTTTGATGAAAGTAAGAAAAATATCTTTTCTAAAAAATTATTCATTTGAAAGAAAAGGCAAATTGATGAAGTAATTAAAATATCTTCGACTCAAAGAACAACAAATATTTCTAAAAACTTAAATATATATATATATATATATTTTTTAAATTAAATTAAAAAAAAAAAACTAAATATAATATTTTGTTAAAAATGTAACATATGGGATTGACAAAACTATTTTGTATAATAAAAAATAGTGGATTTTAATTCCTAAAACGAGACAAAACAAAATTTACTACAAACTAAAATATACTTTGCTTTCTAATCACAAAAAAGAGTTGTAAAACCACAAACTATAATAAACAATTTAATGTCCCAAGAAACTGATCCTAAAATCCAATATAATTTGGAAACCAATTTGTTTTTGTTTCTAATTTTTAAATTAAGCTATAAATTTCCTTTTATTTCAAAATTTCTTGTTTGATCTTCAAAAACCAAACTAAGTTTTTGAAACTAAAAAGAATAGTTTTTAAGAGCTTGTTCTTTATATTTAGAATTTGACCAAAAATTGTGGTGTGAGTTAAAGTGATGATTGGAGAGAAATTACTCTATAAATTTGGAAAAATATACAACTTTTTTCACAAATAAAAAAATTACTTAGGTGTGTTCTGTACAATTCATTCAAGTATTTCATTACAACCTTTTTTTTGTTTTTTTTTGACAAAATGATAACTTTTCATATATTCTCTCTTTGTATCCAAGGAAATAATAATGCATGAACATAGATATAGCATGGATTACTAGGGTCAAAGATTACTTTAAAAACAAATACAAAACTAATTGCATCATTCAATAATAATTCACCATATATAATGTATGAAGTAGTAGAACATGAGTTGGAGAGAGATTATCAGAGATGTTTGAATCAGATCCAAGTATTACAATACAACCTCTTCGCACCTCAGACAATTTAACTCACACAAAAACGCCTCCAACAACGATGCCTATCACCATAGCCACCGTCATCTTTTTCCCTTTTCCTGCATAGAAAGAACGAAATGGTTTAATTTAGATTAAGTTCTTATACTCTTTTCTGATGAATCATATGGTAAACAATACTTGATTGCGCACCTATTTGCATGCACTCTCCTCCAATCACAAACGAAAAAAAATGTAATTAAGAACTTGGATGAAGTACATGAATTAAGATTATGAGCTAGTGTCACCTGAAAGAAGTGAAGAAGGCGCGGTAGAGGGTGGTAGCGGTATGGAAGGAGAGGAGGGCAATGTATCAGGAGGAGGAGGAGAAGGGATCGAATTCGAGGGAGATTGAGCCGGAGGAGGCAGTTCAGGAAAAGGGTCGTTCGTGTCCGACGGAGACTGTGCCGGAGGAGCCAATTCAGGAGCTAGTGGAGAAAAAGCAGGTGAAGGAGAAAGGGAATTAGAGAGGGAAACGCCGTCGTAAAATGGATAAAGTTCATAACGGACAGTACAACTAAAAAGCAAAACTCTAGCTCCTCTTCTGCCACTACAGCATGACGGAATTATTTGTACAGCACGTTTCAAACATTTCCTACAATTCGAAGTCGACAAATCACTCGTACACTGTGCCAGTGTGTAAACCGTTTCCGACCCAAAACTCGCTTCTTTAGTCCCGAATAATCTGACGTGTGAAGAAGAAGAAGAAGAAGCATTTCTAACCGTATCGTTCAACGTGGACTCTACAATTTTCTTAAACGCTTCCACGCCATCCCCAGTGAAATTATCCTGGTTATTTATGTGCCGCAACGGCTCTTCTCTCAGCAACGAGAAGAATGAGCTATTGGAATAGCGCAACAAACACTCATCCTTCCAAATAACCGCCTCTACACTGAATGGGCAGTACGTTTGCGACGAATTGGTGGTGGCCTTGGCGACACAGTGTTTGCACGCTGTGGCCTTGAGATCGCCACGGCATTGGTAATCGCCGTATACAGTGGTGGCTGAAGCATTGTGGTAGAATAATCTGTGAGAAGCATTGGAGGAGAGAGAGGAAGAGAGGGATTTGAGATTTGAAAAGTAGGTGGAGTTTGGTGAGAAGGTGGCATCGGAGCAGTAACGGAACGGATTATCCAAATATTGGTCGGAGCTAATTCGATGGCGCCGCCCATGGGTGGGGAAACTAAGGAGGAAAAATACTACAAACATAACAAAAGTACTCTCCATATTTACAATTCTTATACTTTGCCTAAGTTTCATTTTGCAGCATTATTATTTGAAAACCTCAAAATCTCTTTTACTTTAAGCAACGAATTCAGAAATTTAAAGTGGAGAAAATTCCACGGATATCCCAATAAAAGGGTCGAAATGTGACTAACAACATATGACCCCAAAATTCTACCATAATTATTCATATTCAGAAATTTGTATATTTCTTTAGTTGAATATACAAATATGAAGTACATTATATTAGTAAAATAATGGTATATGTAGGGAATATGATTAAAGTCTCACATGATTTAGATGATAATGAATTTATATTTAAGGATTTATTTATAAACACAAAATTTGAGAACTTAAAAACATATTAGTCAATTTTTTTAAGCTTGAAGCTTATATATATATGGACACAAATCTAAAATTTCATCGTGGGTTAAAGTTCCAATTAACCTAATATAAATTTGTGTCCACTTAAGCTTTGGATATATCCATCAATAACTTCTATCTCTCAACTATATATTGAAGGAAAAGCATGCATGATTAAATTCACTCACTTTGGTGTTAATAATATGACAGGACAAAGCTGAAGTATATTTAAAACTTATAATGGCTAGTTAGAGATACAACTATTCCCCAATTTAAATTCAAACAAATAAATATTAAGGTTTAATTTGGTACTGATATTATCTAGAAAAGAATCAAAACAAGTTGTCTAAGTTCAAACTGGTGTGTGATGTGCAAATCATAGACCAAATCCATTGATCATCTCTTTTTACGGTGGCCGACAACCCAATACCTATGAAACAAGCTTGACATCATACAAGGTTTAGATAGCATCAAAATGTCAACCAACAATCTCTCCAATAAACTTGCATCCATCAACCCAAAGATAAAAACATGTGCTATTCGATTCAACTTCATGGTTGTTGTTTTATGAGTTATTTGGAAAGAAACAAAAGAATATTCAAAGATTGTATTCAAAGCCCCATCAAGTTATGGAAAGAAGTAGATATTAAAAACTTATTTTTGTTTTTGAAATTTATAGCTTACTTAAAAAGAAATATACAAATAAATCGGTAAAAAATGAGAAGAAAATATGTTTAATAATTTTTTTAAAAAATAAAGTAGAAAATATAAAATAAAATGATTAGAAAATTGAGTTTAATATGACATTTGAACTCATCAAGTCCAACCCGGCCGTAATGCAAAAGTTAGGTAGAAAATGAAAAGAGAGTAATGAATGGGAGCATTTGGTCATATGTTCATACAAAAGTCTTTGTTGAAAGGACGTGGTCAAGTCAAGAGATAAGAGAAAAAAACTCATAAAATTAAATGAAACCAAACCCTCTTTTATACGGAATTCATATTTCATTTTAACAATTCACTTTAGAGAAAAGAAAAGTAGCTTTTTTTTGTTGGACGTTTCTAAAAGTAGCAAATGAATTAAAATATTTACAAGTTATAATAAAATTAATAAACTTCTATTGCTGTTTATTTTTTTTTAATAATAAACATCCACTCTAGTCTTGTTTTTTAATAACATATTTGACAACTTTCTTCTACCTATCTTTCTGGTATGTGCAAGCTTCTTTTTGGATTCACTTTAAAAACCATGTTTTTTAAAAAGTACTCTCATTTAAACATTTTTTATGAAAGCTATTTAAAATAGAAACACTCAAGTATATGATAACAACTCTTTCTCAAGATCAGTATGTTTTTATATAAAAATTTGTTTGGTTTGTGTTTATGCTAAAAATGATTGTCAAAGTTTGTAGAAGTGGCAGCACCATCAAAAGTATTGTCAAAAGTTGGCTGGTGGTGGTTAGATCTGGCGTCGAAGTCTCACAATGAGGGCAGTGTATATTTTTTATGGACATGAATATAAAATACTGAGTGACATACAAAATAGACCTCCAAAATATTGAGTTTGAGTTCATATCTAACTCATAAGAAACTCATACTTTCACCCAAAACAGCAACTAGCTATAATAATTGACCTTATGTGTATAACTTGTCCTTTTCACATTAATTAATAACATGATTCCCTTTCCTTTTTCTTTTCATTTTTAGAAAACTGATCAACAAGAAATAAGAGAAAATGGTGAGAATATTTACAAAAATATATCAATTTTCAAATTATATTAAAATCAATGGAAAAATGGAAGTGAATTTTTTAATTTATATCTGTTAAAATCAGCAACACTCCATTTAATTTAAAAAGTTATAGTTAATGGAGGAGGAATTATTAGGGTTCGATGATTCAAAGAACAATGATAACCAAGCATCAATAAGTTTATATTATGAGGATTCAAACAACAATGATAACCAAACATCATTACTACAAAAGACTCTAGCCAAATTAAAAAAATTTCTCTTGCAAAAATCTACTTAATTATATACATATTGAGGAGTTCGGATATATCTTAGAAGTTAAAACATATAGCCATAAATAATACAAGGCTCTAGTACAATAATAATCAAATAGAGAACATTTATTGGTGCTAATGAGACATACTTAGTTAGCTTCATCGTGGATGCAATTCAGATATAGATGTTTCATTGACAGACCACTTAGTAGTAGACTTATTAGAAGAATGATCACTGCCTATAGTAGTGCCATTGTCTTTACTCCGCATGAACAATGCTGGCTCTTTAGGTATTGGCAACGTAACCGAATAACTATTAAGCATAAGAACAATGGATGCCATGGAAGGTCTGCTGTTAGGATCCTCTTGAACACACAATAAAGCAATATGAATGCATCGATTAGGTTAGTAGGTGTACCAAGACATCTCCACTAGTACATGAAGTAAGGGTAATAACAAAAAGGTCTAGAGAGAAGTCCAAACAACCCAACAATACAAATCTAGTCAAAAGCATTTAGATTTAAAGTTGTAGTGCCTGCCGAATAATTTGAGAATCTTTTTGATCTACTTGTCCACAATTCGATAAGCGTTTTGATATCTTCCGACAGTTCAGAAGGGGATTTCTCTTTGTAGTTGAAAGTTATATTATTTCTTTCAAGCCAAATGCTCCATAGAGTGATTGTAAGAGAATTGAATAATATGATCTTCTTTTTGTTTCACCCTACACACATGTTTACAAAAAGAGGAGACATTTTGATGGTGTGTGTTCTAGTTTAGCAACAGCTGCATTACATATATATTAGGTACTAAACTTACAATTTATGGTTGACTTTGTGATTTCTATTTCATTGTTATTTGATTGATACTTTATTTTGTGATTTTTATTAAAAACTGTAAGTTATGTGAAAAAAATATAAGCTAATTATATGACAATCAAACTAACTAATTAACATAAATAAAAAAAGCTTTCATATGGTAATTAGATGAAATTCAAATGACAATAAGAGATTAAATTATTATCTATTATACTAAGAATCAATTACAATAAATCCCCTCTTTATTTTCTATACTTTAGAAAACATGAAGGTTTTGTACTTAAAAAAACCTAATTTTTCAAGTTAAATCTTAAGAATGGTGATTTAGCATTCGATGTTATTGGCAAAAGAAAATTGAAATCACATGAAGTTAAGGAAACAAATCAATATATATAAGATCTATATCAAATAGCAATATAATCAAACAACCATTAATATCCATTAGCAATTAAACGAGTAAAAGAATAGAAGTTAATCAGATGATAATCAAAAGGCAATCAAACAATATATATATTTAAAAAGGCAATCAAATGACCTTTGTAATTTTTTTTAACATATTGTTATATACCTAATTAGTAGGAAAATTGCATGAGATGCAAATTTTTTTTAGAAAAAAGCAGTCTATAGCATCTTTTTTTTTTTCATATTACAAATATGACAAGTAATTAGATATATCAAGACTATCCGGCGCTATGAGAGAGTTATCATAGGGCTATTAGAGACATCCACTTTTAAATTTGTCACTTTTGCAATTTAAAAAATATTGTGACATAAGTCTTATTATCATAAAAAAAATTTGCTATTTTTGCAAACGCTTCTAATTATTAATCATAAAATTCCTTCACGTTATAATTATGAATTTAATAAACAAAAAAATTGGTTACCGAATGACTTGGTTTTTTTATTATAGAAAATTAAATTTATTCTCTTTTTAACTTCTTGCTATCATTGTTCCAATTTCCAACCAACAGTTTAAATTTCAGACATCGACTTTTTTCTTTCTTGGCGTTCCAACTTGGAGATTGACTTCTCATTCTTTTCTCCAATTAATTCTGCATAATCCTTCTTCTCCGTTCATATAATTCCTACAATTTGTTCAAAAACCATAAACAGACCCACTTTTTTTTTTTTTAACTCAATATATAACTCCTTTACCATGCTCAATTTTCTTACTTTCATCTTCCTCCTTAATCTCCTTACCCATGCAAACGCTCAGAACGAAGCCTCTTACCCATATCGCAGATGCTTGACCGGCAATTTCACTCAG